>JAHLJS010000003.1:101696477-101823626 GCA_038502445.1 Eremochloa ophiuroides
TGCGGCCATGGCGGCATGGCCGGCCGGCTACTTGGCGGCGCGAGTTCACGGGCGGCCAGGTAGTGGTAGAGTGTAAAACAGAGAGTGGGAAGGGTCTAGGGTGCTCACCAAAGACTCAAGGACTAGCCGGTTGGGACGGAGATGAAGTCGGGCGGAACCGTGGACGCGTGCCGCAACTCCGGCGGCGCGGACCGACGGCAAGGGTGCCGTTCCGGCGGGATCTGTGAACCAAAAGCGAAAGCGTCGAGCGCATCAACTTCACGGGTCTACGAGTGATGTAAGACGAAAGAAGATAGAGAACATAGCTCATCGAGCCAAGCTAGCCACGATGAGGCGGAGCTCGGCGGCGCTCCGACCGCCCGCGGAGAAGAAACGGCCGATCCAACGACTTAGGCCACTAGAGCCGGCGCAACCACGCTCAAACGGTGCGCAATAGAGTGATGTTTCTATCTGTGAGATGGAGAGGGTGATGATTCACTGAGCACGGTTAATTTGGCGGTGAACCGGAGCTCGATGGCGGCGGCCGTGGGAGGAAGAAAGGAAGAAACGACGAGTATGGCGACTTATATCGGGCAGAGGAGATGGGCTCAACGTGAATGGGAACCCCACGACTCGTTTTCACTCGCCATAACGCCGGCGACGTGCGCCCGACCGCGAGGACGGTCAGCGACGTGCGGCGGCATGCGCCTGAGCGCGAACAGAATGCCCATACCCCCCCTAGCACTGTAGCACCACCTACCCACTTTGACCCCTTTTGCAAAATATCTCCCACATGCAAGCAGAAAATGGAAGAGTGACAAAAACAAAAGTTGTAGTACCCATCAAACTGAACACTTTTTGTTTTTGGACCAACTCCAAATTCGGCCAAATTTGGAATCTAATCAAAAGGGGGTAAATAGGGTTTTTTGAAATTTAAACTGAATTTTCAAAATTACTTTTGATTTTGCACAACAACTTGAAAAATGGTAAAAATAAAAGTTGTTCCCCTCAGAGAGCTTTACAACTTTCATTAAGGAAGTTTTGTCGGATTCCAAATAATTTTTGAAATGGCATTTCAAATTCAAGTTTCAATCCACTGTTTTGAGTTAAATTCAAATTTCCACCATAGAACTTTAAAATTTCCAAAAATAAAAGTTGTCACATTTAAATAGACCTACAACTTTCATTAAGGGACCACCCCAAGATTCCTTCTATATTTTGAATTAGGTTTTTGGGGCCAAAATTAGGTTTAAACGGAAGTCTGATCGGGGACTAGAAAATCGAAATTTTATATAATTACTTCCCAATATTCAAATACCAAAGTTGTCCCATTTAATGAACTTTACAACTTTTATGTAATAAGTTTTGTCTAATTCTTAATAATTTTCGAAATAAAGATTTAAATCTAAACCTTCAAACACAAATTAGGGTTTAATTTGAAATTTCAAATAATAACTTAGAAATCGCCCAAAGTAAGAGTTGCTCAACTTTTCAAAAGCTAGAAGTTTTATTTAAGGATCAAGACCAAATTCTGACTAGTTTTGGAATAGAGTTTTGGATCCTATTCTAGGGTTTATGAATGAGCCTTATTTTATCGTTCAGATGGGATTTGATCCTACGCAATCAAACAAGTATTTATGAAATTAAATCACTCTAGGTTACCTATGCCCAATCACATGGAAGAATAAAAACTATTTTAGTTAATGAACACTAATGATGAGTTTATGCAGGATGATTTGCATGAAATCATGATGACATGGCAGGTTTTTGTTACAGTAACACCAGGGGTGTTACAGATGGGTTGGGTTGCCAACCATTAGCTGATTTGAAGTTGTTAATACATGCTAGTAGTTTATATGCAGTTTCAACTCACTATCCAACCATATATTGGAGCCTGTTTAGCAGGGATTCACCACTACAAATAGTGAATCTGAATATGTGATTCACCGTGAATCAGATCCACCATGGATTTAAGATTCACTGTGAAACCATTTGGCAAAAATATTAGATACAGATTTTTGCAAGGCCAATTTGATTGCCCACAGTATAGACCCCGCATGTCAGCGTCTTTGTGATACTTTTTTCCACCTCCAACAAATTACAAAAAAAGAAGAAAAGAAAAAGAAATCCAAGGCTGGCCCGATGACACCGTTGCTCGCACTAGTACAGAGAAGAAGGTTATTGGCGGTCGTGAAGGCATTTCTACCGATGTTTTTTCAAACCGTCAGTGTTAAAGGCCAGTGAAAATCAGCATTTTTCACAGGACTGGCGGTTCACTTAAAAAACCGTCTGTATAAATTCTTTTTTTGAAAATCAGAATTTAAAAATAGCAGGAAAAAAATTTTCTAGAGAGGCCCACCGGCCAACACTCGCTCGTCTCCATCTGGCATTTTTCGCGTGTTACGCGGCCGTGAGGGTTTAAACCCGCGAACTCGGCCTTACGCGTAAGCCGCTCTCTCCACCTATCCACTCAATTGTGTCTATATTCACAGTTTTTCCCCACATTTTATAACGAACCGATAAAAAATTAACTATTTAAGGCCCCAAACGAATCCAAATAAAAAAGTTATCAACTACAAACCTGCATAACTTTTCAAGATCTACAACTTTTATGTTGGAAGTTTCTCCATCTGAGGCCGTTTACAAAATTTGAATTTTAAATTTGACAAATTCAAACTATTTTTCGCTGACAAGATTATTTCAAATGAAAAGGTTGTCGACTACAAAGTTTCATAACTTTTTTAGATCTATAACTTTTGTTTTGATAGTTTTTTCATATGAGGTTATTTATAAAATAAAAAAAAATTAATTTTAGCTTATTTGTACAGGTCGTTGTCGATTTCTAGTGGCTGTTCATTAAGAGAACCGCTTGTAATAGTGGCGGTTCTCTATAAAAATGGCTCTAATTTATAATGATGGACGTCAAGCGAAAACGATTGTAAAAAAATCGTAGCGTCAAGATAAATCATCTTTGGAAAAAGTCTACATCACCCCTCCAACTATGGTATAGTCTACTTTACACCATAAACTATGAAACAGTCTATTTTACCCCCAAACTTTATAAAACCGGTCAAATTACCCCCCTCAGGTGGTTTTGTACGGCGGTTTTGCTACAGTAACCTTGGTTGCTATAGTACCCGGCGGTTTTGTCTTTTTCTTTTTTATTTGTTTTCGCTGAACATTTGGAAAATCATAGTAAATCACAGAAAAATCATAAAATAGAAAATCCAATTTTATTGGATCCCACATGATTAGATCTACACAATGAACATATAATATGGTATATTTTAGTATAAAGTTTTTCTGTAGCTTTAGATTAATTGAAAAATCTAATTTTGTCTGTAATTAATTAGAATAATTCATAGCTGCAGTTTCTATGCTCCAATTGTGGTGAAATTTTTATGATGGACTAATTATTGTATGCTTGAACTATAGTAAAAATTTTATATTCATTAGATTATGTATAACTTAGTTATAAACTTATTCCAATTACAGTTATAACTAAATCTATGCTTTATCGTTAAACCTCTAACTATATTAAAAATTTCATATTCATTGGACCATAGAAGCTGCAGCTATGAATTATTCCAATTAATTACAGACAAAACTAGTGTCGCCGGCTGTTGGTATAAGGAAACTCAAACAAATAAACACTAGAATTATCTGCAAGCGGACAGATACCGATGTAGCACTTCACTCTTGAGTATTTCAAGGTATCATTATTTATATTTTATCACAGAAAAAATGGGATAAGTAGAATCTAAACTTAACCCCTGAGCTGCTATCAAGGACGGAGAAGATAGGGTGATAAAGGAGATTGTTAAGGCTTCTAATTCTAATCCTCATAAGATATGATATGATTGTTCTTAATGGGGAATTACTATAGGAAAGTACCAACAAAAGGTAAATTCCTTAGTAAAAGAGACCTACGATCCTACTGACGGGAGGTGGACCATGCAAGATTCAACAAGGATAGGTCACCCTCCCGAGCTACCACCGATCCGGACAGTATGGGGCATTTACGAGCAAATATAATCTAAACACCACGCTTAAACTATAAATTACTACTTCAATCAAGGAGCTACCAAGACTAAAGCACTCAAAAGAATCGTAAACCATAAGAACAATTATAGCAATGTTACTCACTTGGATTAGAAGTTGAACTCTGAAGAAATCTTCAGAAATAAGACCTAAAGAAGGACTCAAATCCATGGGTACAAGTCGTAGAGCAGTCACCGACAGGCCGGTAACTCCTCCAACTATCTCCAGCTCTTCTACCACACCACTTCTAGAATAAGAATAGCCCTAATCTAGAGAGACTACAAGGGTAATCTTCTACTTGATGCTTGGCTCTAGATCCTATCTTGGGTTTCTACTTCTCTCTACATATGTCGGTGGATTTCTGAAACCTTGGATTGATTTCTCTCTGGATCATATGAAACCCTAAGGGGCCTGAGGCTGTATATATAGCCCGGAGCGACGAACCGTAGCCGTTGGATCAAACCGACTTCGATGGGTGGTGGAGATTAATCCTCAAAGGCGGTGGAGAGTCCACGTCGAAGCGGACGCGAAGAGCTCTCTCTGACAGGTCAGTCGACCTGGCAAGGGGGTCGGCCGACCTCCTCTCTCTGCCAGACGGGTCCCGCTTCTGCAGGCGTGTCTCTGGTGTTCTCTAGAATGGTCTTGATCCCTTTTCGCGGCGGGATTCGATATTTTTCTCTGGTATGTGGGTCTTTCTTGGTTCTTTTCCTGTATAGTCCCTGAAAAACACAAATTCACCAAAACTCATGGAATTCTGTCAGTTTAAACCCTATTCTAGGTGGTGGCTCTCATTTATATCCCTTTTCATGATTGGTTGACGGGTAAAATCATACAATAACTACCGTCAACAAGCTTCCTCACACTAGATCTTTGCTCGTCCAGAGTAAAGGATGAAACTAAGCAATCTTAACTATGGGACTAGACATCAGCATTTTACCATTCCTAGTCATACCTGTACTGCGGGATTCATTGTGTCTACCATGAAACTTTGAACGGTTGAAGAATAGAACAGTCAGAAACTGATCACCTTCTTCTATCAATCAAGTTAGTTGGAGATTTTTGAATATTTTGAAAATAAAGCATAGCTTACCTTCTCCTTCTTTGTAGTACTCTCATGTCATCATGTGGTGGTGTTGATCCTTTCCAAGGCATAAATGATGTTGCCTTCTCTGTTGCCTACTTCTAAAGCTTATATGGAGCTGAGGTAGGGGTAAAGTGAAAACATACTTGTATTGCATATATTGTAAAGTCAAAACAAGGATCAAGGAAAAAGATGTCATACTCTTAGATCAAGATGTGCATGTGTGTGGAATATATGATGGCTAACCTAATTCTACTATACTCTTTTTGAGGATTTTTCTCTCTTTTCTTTTGCTTTTGCAGGACAACATGGGCTATCTTTCTCTCTTTTTTCAGGTGGGCATCTGAGTACCCATTGTTTTGGTATTCCGGAAACTTGTCTATTTTTACCTCTCAGGCGGGCATCTTTGTACCCATTGTTTTCTCTCTTCTCACACTTTTGTATAGCCACATGCCTCTTCTCTGCATAAACTTGAGAGATGATAACAAGAACTGGGAGCATTTATTCCAAGCAAACTTCTTTTTGTACTTCCTCCAATAGGAGTAAAACATTTGTGGGTGGATAGTCATGTTGTAGCAGATATATGTGGAGTGTACGTGATCTTGATCTTGGGAGCATGATAAATTTCTCAATAAGGGTCACAAGGTTTGACAAAACTCAAAGCAATAATAAGTAGTAAATGTAGAAGGTTGATTCTATCCTATTTTGGCTCTGGTAGGTAAATGCTTTTACTACAAAGGGGAAGCATAGCTATTGGTTTTAAGTTTTGAAAATAAAATTCTCCAACAACTAGATATCAAGAATCAAGCTTTCATTGTTCTTACTATCTCGTATTTCACAACAACTTAAGTGACATGGGGTCCCTAAGCTAGGTTCCCAATAGCAGCAAGACTTCCAGGAAAAGTGTTGTGTGTGTCTATCCTTAAGTCAAGGTTACTCAGGTTAATTCTTTTATGTTTTAAAGTTGCTTAATCATAAGGTTTTCAATTCGAAGCAAAACAGCGAGCGGCGTACGAGAAAATTGGGAGTTCAGGGTGTGTACCTGACCGTGGACAAAGCTTGCAGCGAGGCGGCATTAGGGTGGATCGGCCGACCTAGGGTTGGGGTCGACCGACCCCTCCTAGTGGCCTTTCGTGCCCCGTCTCGTCGTGCGTGATCTATGCGTCGGTTGCTTCTGTTTTGGTGTACATTGGTGTTCGGTATTCATCGTTCCATTACGTGCTCCTCCCCACACTTGTTTCCTATTTTCCTTTATGCACAACAAAGTGGAGACAAGCATAAATATATCCAAGAGAGATAACATTGACTCAAACTGACTTTATTAATAGGGCACTTTATTACATAAGGGAAAATTTAAAGCACTCAAATTAAAATGAACTAAGCAAATTAAAGCGAACTAATCGAGCTAAAACGAACTAAGCGAACTAAGGGTGCCCTGATACATAACTCTAATACTTCCTAGGATTATTCTGGGAGAAGAGATCAAACTTAATCTCTAACTCCCTATGCTTTCCCTCCTTCAGATCAATCCTTAGATTGGTGTTGGCTAAGGATCTAGCAAGGAGTCTATTTTGATTTTCCATCATCTTCATCCTATTGGTGACTTCTGCCATCTGCTGCTAAAGGTCTGCCACAGTGAGCTTGGAGCGCTTCTGTGGAGGTTGCTCTCTTCTCGGTGCATCCTTGGGTGGCACGTACTTGACCTTGGCCGGATTGGCGCGGACTCCGTCGAAGGTGGGACGAGAGGTGTATTTGGCACATGTGACATGGCCATCCTTGTCCTTCGTCAGCGTCTCGTTGGGCTTCGGTGGCAGCAGCTTGACATCCTTTGGAAGCTTGATGATCGGTTCCTTCCGTGGAGTGTCCTTCAGGTAGAGGGTATCTGGCAGTGGTGCAAGGGATGATCGTGCACACGCTCGTGCTTGCGTGGCTTGGTTGGTGGAGCAATGGCGAGAGGCCATGCAGCTCTAACAGGGACGATGGCTTGGGAGTCGTCGGCGGGAACTTGGCTTGGATCCATCCCGAAGGGGACGATCTTATTGTCGGCCATGGGAGTCTTGGAGGAGAGCTCGTAGGCACGAGGAAGAGAATGGCTTGGATGAGATGAGATGGGAGACCAGCGGGGGCAATTTATATAGGTTTTCGGTGGGCGCTACGGTTTCGAAATTGACCCTACGAGCTTACGGCGGCGGCGGATGACCTAACAGATGCAAAAGTTAGAAAATATACGAGAAGAGACCCGAAGGTTCACGTCACGAAAAGGTGGCAGCGTTTCGAGGCGTAAGGGGGTCGGCCGACCCACAGGGCAGGTCGGGCGACCTCTCCCTGTGCCCGAATGCCTCTGGTCTTTTTGTGCGGCTTTCTCGCGATATTTAGTTTCCAAAAAGTGCACTTTCCCTTGCGGGAAGGCAAAAAGAAGCCTTAGGCCCTAATACACTTGGTAAATTAATACATTCGATAATATCTAATTCTTCTGGGCCCTTAATTGGTTCTAGAAAGATTTTGAGGCGGTGACCATTTACCTTGAATAACGTACCTTCGTCAGTTTGAAGTGTGACCGCTCCATAGGACGAAGTGTTGATCACCTTGAATGGTCCTTCCCATTTGCTTCGTAGCTTTTCATGACTGAATAACTTCACCCTGGAATTAAAAAGTAATACCTGATCTCCGGGTGTGAAGTTCTTTTTTATCCTCTTGTCGTACCATCTCTTGATTCTCTCTTTGTAGATCTTGAAATTGTGATATACTTTCTCACGCCATTCATCTAGTTCAGAGAGTTGCATCTTCCTTTTCATTCTTGCAGCATCCAGATCCATATTCCATCTCTTGATTGCCCAGTGAGCCTTAAATTCGAGCTCTACTGGCAAGTGACAGGTCTTTCCATAGACAAGCTGATATGGTGACATTCCAATTGGCGTCTAGTAGGCTGTTCTGTATGCCCATAATGCTTCTGGTAGCCTTTCCTTTCATGTCGTTCCTATTTCGTTGATCGTCTTCTGCAGAATGTTCTTGATCTGCTTGTTTAATGTCTCTGCTTGCCTACTTGTCTAAGTATGGTATGGAGTAGCAATGTTTTGGCGGACCCTATGTCTTGCCAAATATAGTTGAAATCTGTTGTCGATGAAGTGGGATCCTCCATCACTGATTACCATTCTTGGAGTACCAAATCTTGGAAATATTATTTCTTCAAACATCCTCTTTAAGCTTCTGAAATCTGCAGTTTTGCATGGCATAGCTTCTACCCATTTTGAGACATAGTCTACTGCCACCAAAATGTACTCACACTGCTTTGACTTTGGAAATGGCCCCATGTAGTCAATTCCCCAGACATCGAAGAGGTCTACTTGAAGGTTGTTGATGAGTGGCATGGCATCTTTTGAATTGATATTTCCATGTCGTTGGCATGCCCCACACTTCGGAATAAAACTTTTCGTGTCATCATACATGGTGGGCCAAAAGAATCCACTTTGCTAAATCTTTGCATGTGTGCGAAATGCACGATAGTGACCTCCATATGGTGATGAGTGGTATCTTTCAATGATCTTGATCCCCTCTTCCGCTGGTACACATTCCGGAGTAGTCCATCTAAACATATCCTGAAGAGGTATGACGGGTCCCACATATGTTGTCAACTCTCATAGATGAGCTTCCTTTTGTCCTCCCCTGGTGGTACATATCGTGCAACCATAAAATTCACAATATTTGCGTATCAGGGGTCGAATCGGGTGATCCGATAGAGCATGTCATCCCTCATCGAGTCGTTAATGGGTATTTCCTGCATATTCTCAAAATGCATTCTAGACGGGTGATCTGCTACAGAGTTTTCTACTCTCTGTTTATCTTTTATTTCTAAGTCAAATTCTTGGAGTAGCAAAATTCATCTTATCAATCTAGGTTTAGTAGCTTTTTAGTGAGCAAGTATTTCAAAGCAGCATGATTAGTAAAAACAATCACCGTAGCTCTAACTAAGTAAGATCTAAACTTATTAATAGCAAAAACAACAGTTAGGAGTTCTTTTTCTGTTGTTGCATAATTAAGTTGTGGTCCTGTCAGAGTTTTGTTAGCATAAGCAATGGCATGATGCTTTTTATCTTTAGTTTGTCCCAAAACTGCCCCCACAGCATAATCACTAGCATCACACAAAATTTCAAAAGGTAAAGACCAATCAGGGGGTTGAATGATTGGTGCAGAGATGAGTGCTTGCTTAAGGGTGTTAAAAGATTTCATACAAGCATCATCAAAATCAAAGGGAGCATCCTTGGCTAGCAAATTTGTAAGAGGCCTAGCAATATGTGAAAAATTTTGTATGAAGCGTCTATAAAAGCCAGCATGACCAAGAAAACTTCTAATCCCTTTAACATTCACAGGTGGACGTATTTGTTCAATTACTTCAATTTTAGCTCTATATTTACCTCTCCTAGCACTATTCCTTCTCTAACCATAATATGACATTTTTCCCAATTAAGGACTAAGTGCTTTTCTTCACATCTTTGCAAAACCTTGTCTAAATTTTCAAGACAATCATCAAAAGTTTTTCCATAAACAGAAAAGTCATCTATAAAAACTTCCATGATTTCTTCAATCATATCAGAAAACATAGACATCATGCATCTTTGAAAAGAAGCTGGCGCATTACACAATCCAAAGGACATCCTACGGTAAGCATAGGTTCCATAAGGACATGTAAAGGTGGTTTTGCTCTGATCGTCAGGGTGGATAGGAATTTGATGATATCCAGAATATCCATCAAGGAAACAGAAGAAAACGTGGTTTGCCAATCGCTCTAACATCTCATCAATGAAGGACAAAGGGAAGTGATCTTTCCTTGTTGCCTTGTTGAGTTTTCTATAATCTATGCACATCCGCCATCCAGTGACGGTTCTCTTGGGGATTAACTCATTCTTGCCATTTTTGACAACTGCCATGCCTCCCTTGTTAGGCACAACTTGGACAGGGCTTACCCACTCACCATGCGGCACAGGATAGATAATCCCAGTGTGCAATAGCTTCAAGACCTCTTTCTTCACAACCTCTCACATCGCATTGTTGAGCCTCCGCTGGGGCTCTCGAGATGGTATGATGTTAGGATCAGTTGGAATGTGATGGGTGCAAAGAACAGGACTAATTCCTTTCAGATCTTGGAGTGAATAGCCAAAAGCTGATCGAAGCTTTTCCAAGACAGTGATCAAGCAAATGGTCTCTACCTGGGAGAGTTTATCACTTATGATCACTGGAGATTGCATATCTCCATCTAGGAAAGCATATCTGAGACCGGCTGGCAATGGCTTGAGCTCAATATGAGATTTACGTGGCACTAGGAATTCATCAAGGGGTAAAGGTTCTGGATTTTCAGCTTCTTCCTCGATGAAGAACTCCTCATCTTCTTCAAAATAGGATTCTCTCAGAAAATCAAGGGCTACCACCGTGATCTCACTAATTAGATCAGGCTCAGGACATGGCTCAGTCTTAGTATTTAAGGAAAGGGTGATGGATAAAGGAAATCTAAAGTTTTTCCTGAGTTGAATATTGATTGTCCCCGTTTGTCCTTCTTGAATAAGTCTTCCAATTGGTCGGTCTATCAACAGGTCAAACTCTATGACATCAAAGATATAAAAACTTAGATGGAGTATGGTGTCGTTTACCCAGATAGGGAGCACATAAAGAATGCCTGAACTTGGAATAATGTGCCCGAAAGAACTTTTCAAGAGCTTTGTTGTTGGGGTTAGTGGCATGTGCATCAATAATTCTTGAGCAAATGATGCTGATATGATGTTAACTCCCACAACTGGATTGTAGAAAGCTTCAAAAGGGCCTTTATGGATTTGGCATTTGATTAAGACAGAATGTGAATCCAATCAGATCACATCAGAGGAAACCTCTGATTCTTCTAGCCAATCACTACAGATTATGGCTATGAGCTCTCTTGTGGTCTTTCTACAGAAGGCTACTTCAGGAGGGTCTAAAGGTTCTAAAGATGCTTTCTTGGACTCCTGATGCTTCTTAATCATATGGAAGTTAGAGGTGTTTCCAAATTCAGAGAAAAGATCATCTTCAATTTCAAGTGTAAAATCCGAAAGCGGAGTATCCTCTTTTTCCATAAGGTTAGAAATTGGGATAGCTGAGGGTTGAGATGTTGATGGTAAAGGTTCAGGTTCAGCTACCCTAAGCTCTTCTTCTAACTACTCCTCGGGTTGGTTGTCTAGGATTTTGTCTAGGATCTGTCGTGCTTTAGAATCTGAAACATGTGCAAAAGATCCTCCCGCAGAGTAGTTTAGATGCTTTTGAATTTTCTCTTCAGACCCACGAAAAAGTGTTGAATGAGAATCGGGTCAGGTATGGATAGGGTTGGTCCAGAATTTATGAGACTGTTAAAACGTTCCCAGGAGGTGGCCAAGGATTCATTATCTTTCAGGTTCTGAGGTTGACAATTTTGGTAAGGGGGTAGAATTCTAGACAAAAGTCAGAACGAAGTGTTTCCCAATCTCCTTCTTCTTTCTCTACGGTTCGGTCATACCAGGTTTTAGCCCTTCCTTTCAAAGAGAAAGAAAAAAGCTTCCACTTTAAGGTTTCATCGGACATGCCCTCTATACGGAGGCAGTCACAGGTCTGTTCGAACTCTCGTAGGTGAAGATAAGGATTATTATCTCCCTCTCGTGAAAAGGATTGGCTGTGGACCATTTCAATCAAACACGGGCGTAGCTCATAGGTAGGGGTTTAGATAGGCTTTGAGGATTGCCTAAGCCTATGGCTTGTGCTCGTGGATGCAACATATTTGTAGATGGGTGTAGTTTCAATGGCATCCATAAGGATGAAAACAAAAATAAGGAGATAATAAAGATAAAAGTATGAATACAATGCTAAGATAGACTCTAGATGTTTCAACCGTTTTCCCCGGCAACGGGGCCAGAAATGCTTGTTGGTATAAGATAACTCAAATAAATAAACACTAGTATTATCTGCAAGCGGACAGATACCGATGTACCACTTCACCGGGGAGTAATCCAAGGTATCGTTATTTATATTTTACCACAGGGAAAACGGGATAACTAGAATCTAGACTTAACCCCTGAGCTGCTATCAAGGACGGAGAAGATAGGGTGATAAAGGAGATTACTAAGGCTTCCAGTTCTAATCCTCACAAGATATGATATGATTGTTTTTAATAGGAATTACTATAGGAAAGTACCAACAAAGGGTAAATTCCTTAGTAAAAGAGACCTACGATCCTACTGACGGGAGGTGGACTATGAAAGATTCAACAAGGCTAGATCACCCTCGCGAGCTACCACCGATCCAGACAGTATGGGGCATTTATGAGCAAATATAATCTAAGCACCACGCTTAAACTATAAATTACTACTTTAATCAAGGAGCTACCAAGACTAAAGCACTCAAAAGAATTGTAAACCTTAATAACAATAATAGCAATAGCAATATTATTCACTTGGATTAGAAGTTGAACTCAAAAAAATCTTCAGAAATAAGCCCCAAAGAAGGACTTGAATCCGTGGGTACAAGTCATAGAGCAGTCAACGACAGGCCGGTAACTCCTCCAACTATCTCCAGCTCTTCTACCACACCACTTCTAGAATAAGAATAGCCCTAATCTAGAGAGACTACAAGGCTAATCTTATACTTGATGCTTGGCTCTAGATCCTATCTTGGGTTTCTACTTCTCTCTACATATGTCTGTGGATTTCTGAAACCCTAGATTGATTTCTCTCTGGATCATATGAAACCCTGGGGGGTCTGGGGCTGTATATATATAGGCCGGAGCGATAAACCGTAGCCCTTGGATCAAATTGACTTCGACAAGTGGTGGAGATTAATCCTCAAAGGCGGTGGAGAGTCCACGTCGAAGCGGACGCAGAGAGCTCTCTCTAAGAGGTCGGCCGACCTCCTTGTTGACAGTCGATAATGTCAACTTTTATTAGAACTTTAGACATGAAAGGACACATGAATACACACTAGTCTAGGGTTTTAACTGACAACTTCCACGAGTTTTGCATGTTCTGTATTTTTCAGGGACTAAAGCATAAAACAAGGGTTAAAGAGCATAAAAGACACGACACTTAACCGCCAAGGAAACATCATCACGAAGACCCTTGAAGAGTCTGGAACACACCCGAGCAACCGGGGCCCGGCCCTAGGGTGGGGCCGACCGGTGCCCCCCTCTAGGGTTTCGGCCCCCGCTTCTGGAGTCTTCTTCCGCCGCCTCTTAGGAGTCATCTCGGCCCTTTGTTGAAGTCGGTTTGATCCTACGATGCACATTCATCCCACCGGGCTATAAATAAAGGGGCAGACCCCCATGGAGGCATCTCTATTCCTGAGCTTCAATTCAATATTTTCAGTTAGTGTTAGATGTAGTAATTAGGAGAGACTAGTTCTTCTAGATCTAGTCTTGTCTAGAGAAGTAGAGAGATAGAGTAGAGAAGTAGAGTTCTGGAGGAGTTCCGGCCTATCGGCGTTTCTTCGTAGCTGTATTCGTCTGGATTCAGCTCCCTCGCCCGGAGCTGCGTTCTGAGGTACTTTTGTATTCAACTTCTAATTCAAGTAAGCATTTATTCTTATTCGTTCTTAAGTGTGCAACTCATATTGAGTACTTTGATCTTGGTAATTGCTTGATTGAAGTAGTATTTCGTAGTGTAGGCGTGGTGCCTAGGCTAGGTTTACTTGTGAATGTCCCCTGATTGGCAGGATAGTGGTAGATCGCGTAGGTGACACTTGCGTTGAGTCCTCTGTAGTCCACTTCCCGTTGATAGGATCGATGTATAAGTGTCTGGTAGGAGGGAACTCTGATTTCGCCTCTTATTCATGTCACTGCCCAGTTAGAACGATATTATTCAAAGTTTACCGGTAGTTGGAACTAGATAATCATTAGCTATTTCCTCTTTCTTGATATTATCTAGTCTAGTTATAGGGTTATGTTCATCGGCTTAGTCATTATCACCTACTGTTCCTTGTGGATTCGATATTTAAAACCTCCGGGTGAAATGGGACAACGGTATATTATCTGTGCGCTTACGGATAATCTGAATACAATCTTATTTAAGTAGAGTGCAGTTAATTTATACGAACACTCCTCTCTCTGCCAAACGGGTCCCGCTTCTGCAGGCGTGTCTCTGGTGTTCTCTAGAATGTTCTTGATCTCCTTTCGCGGCGGAATTTGATATTTTTCTCTGATATGTGGGTCCTTCTTGGTTATTTTCCTGTATAGTACCTGAAAAACACATATTTACCAAAACTCGTGGAATTCTGTCAGTTTAAACCCTATTTTAGGTGGTGGCTCTCATTTATATCCCTTTTCATGATTGGTTGACAAGTAAAATCATACAATAACTACCGTCAACACCGGCCCGACTGCCCCGCCCTGGCCACGCCGTGCCGCCCCAGCTGGCCCGTCTTGCGCTCGCCCGCCTCTGCCGCTTTCCCACCTGCACACGCCAAACATGGGAGGGGCGACGCCGCGCGGTGGCTCGCCAGTGTGGGCACCCCGCGCTCGCCCACCTGCGCTCGCTGAACAGCGAGAGGGGCGCGGCCACGCGGTGGCTCGCCGGTGTGGGCACCCCGCGCTCACCTACCACTACCGCTCGCCCGCCTACGCTCTCGGGAACAGGAGGGGCACAGCCGCGCGGTGGGTCGCCCGCATGGGGGCGCGGCCGCGCGGTGGCTCACCGGTGCGCCTCTGCCGCTCGCCGGACATAGGAGGGGCACGACCACGGATGAAAAAAAATGCTCGGGTAGAAAGAAACGAACCGATATGTATGTAATGAGTGGCAGTGGTAGGTAAATACTTTGGATTCACCAAATCTCAACTCGGCGAAACACCCCTTGAGTAGATCTACCAAAACAGTGAATCTAGTTTTCTGATCCATTGTTTTGGTGAATCCGAATCCAAATGAATAAGGACCGTTTGGTAGTGGTTTTGGTGAATCAGAATCCAGATTCACTATTTCGGTGAATCCAAATCCCAACCAAACAGCCCCTTAGTGTGTGGATCCAAGCTAGCCCTTGCTAAATTCTAAAATATAGGCAGCTAGAAATGAGCATCTACTTACAGTGCTAATGGATCTAAAACCCTAACAACACGCGCCTATTGCACCAAATAAGCATATATATGAAAATAAATTTGAATTTCGTATCATAAATTTTGATGATATTTTCCATGGATTTAGTTTTGATCAAGTTTAAAATAGTTTGACTTAAAACAATTCTAAAAATTAATTTATTTTGTGATAGAGAAAATATAAAAACAATCTTTAAAACACGTTACTTTCTTACACGGGACGGCATTGCTGGGAAGTTTGAGATGGCGTAGTGGTTTGATCAACTAGCCAATAATGTCCACACGGTGGACCGAAACAGACTACCTAATAAAAACTATAAGAAAGGTAAACGAACTTAATGCCTTGATTGATGACCAAATACGATAAATAGATGAAACAATAATCAAAGTACTTCGTGCACACGTAATGAGCAGCCAGCAATGGTGAGCATGCACATTTTTAGCGCGTAAACTCCCTGTTTAGTTGTAAAAAATTGTAAGATTCTCCGTCATATTGATTGTCCTTTACACATACATGGAGCATTAAATGAAGTAGCAGCTGTTACATGTTTGTACTTTTTATCTGACTTTCTTAAAACAAATCTTTTGACTCTACTTAAGTTATGATTAAATACTTACTAGAGTAGATTGTTAGTGAACTTTACACTGAAAAGTCTTTTCAGCGACTAAACGGACCCAAAACCCCTGGAAAGACCCACCACGCACGCACAGCTAGACTTTGACGGACAATCAGAGCAGCCAACCAGCCTGTTCTTTTGGCTGAAAATAAGCGCTGATTTCGGTTCGTGCTGATTTGTTGTGAGAGAAAAATACTGTTTCGTGACTGAAAATAAGCGCTGATTGATCAGAAGAACAAGCTGAACAGTTAGCGCATGTGGATAATATAATACAAATATTATATATGTACGCTCTCTGACCGTGTACTTGGAAGGAATCACAAAATTAAAAGCTTTAGCCCACAAGCAAAGCAGTATCCCATCCTAGCCATGGCTATGGCCAAGAAGCATGGAGGAGGAAACAGCCTGCTTCTTCTCCTCAGCCTGTCCTCGTACTTCCTGCTGCTCTGTGTTCCCCATGCCACCTCGCTTAGCTTCAGCTACAACTTCGCCGACCCCGGCGTCCTAACCAGCGCCGACCTCACGTACATGTCCAACGCCACCGCCGCCGGCGACCGGATCAACCTGACCAAGGATACGACCTGGAGCACCGGCCGGGTGGCGTACGGGCAGCCCGTGCTGCTCTGGGACAAGAGCACCGGCGAGGTCGCCAGCTTCACCTCCAACTTCACCTTCGCCATCGCGCCACGCAACAGCACCAGCCATGCCGACGGCATGGCCTTCTTCGTGGGGCCGTACCCGCCGAGCCTGCCGCAGGACTCCGACGGCGGCTTCCTCGGGCTCTTCAACAACCCCAACAACACGGCCAAGCCCAACACCGACTTCCCGCCGACCGTCGCCGTGGAGTTCGACGCGGTCCAAAACTCCTGGGACCCGGCGAACACCGTGTACCACGCCGGCGTCGACGTCAACAGCATCGCATCCAGCGCGTACACGGCGCTGCCGTACGCGAGCTTCAACGGGACCATGTCGGCGTGGGTCAGGTACGACGCCGACGCCAGCACGCTCTCGGCGACCCTGCGCTTCGACAACCTGCCGGAGCTGGGCCTCTACAACGTCAGCGCCACCGTCGACTTCAAGAAAGCAGGGCTGCCGCAGCAAGCGGCGGTCGGGTTCTCCGGAGCCACCGGAAAGTTGGTTGAGAGCCACCAGATCCTTTCGTGGTCGTTCGAGTCCACTCTTACCGGCAAGTGCCGGCCTCTCCCTGTTTTTACCTTTGTTATTTCTCCTCCTTCTCTCTTTATTAAAACTAGAAATCCGTGCTGGTCAATATCTAAATTGGATCTTAATTATGTGGTCCGTGAACATAAGGGTGTGTTGCTTCGCCGAAATCCGTGTTCATAAGCCAATGATGTGTGTTTTATAGGTGGTTGTGTTTAATTGTTTATGCTTCTTTATGAATGACAGGAACCAAAACATCAAAAAGGCCAAAAACAGGCCTAATAGCCGGACTGGCATCTACTGGGATCGTCATGGTAATACTCATTGTAGCAGCGTGGCTCAGCTACAGCAAATACCTGAAACGAAACGGCGCCAACCAAACGCAAGAGGTTCCCCTCCACCTCCATGGAGAAATGGACGACGAGTTCGAGATGGGGGCCGGGCCTCGGAGATTCACCTACAACCAGCTGTCACAAGCTACACGAGATTTCTCCGACGAGGAGAAGCTCGGCGAGGGTGGCTTCGGAGCGGTCTACCGTGGGTACCTGCAGGATCAAGGGCTCCACGTGGCTATCAAGAAGGTCTCCAAGACGTCGAAGCAGGGGAGGAGGGAGTACGTCTCCGAGGTCACGATCATAAGCCGTCTCAGGCACCGCAACCTCGTGCAGCTCGTCGGGTGGTGCCATGACGCCGACGAGCTCTTGCTCGTTTACGAGCTCATGAGCAACGGCAGCCTTGACAAGCATCTCTACAGCACACACAACGTTCTAACGTGGCCAGTCAGGTAGTTTATGCTTCTTTTTTTTGTTTTGTTTTGGATAAGAACAGTTTATGCTTGTCAGATATTACAAGTTACGGATTTCTTGTTTTTGGGCATCGATCAGGTATAACATCATCCTTGGCATGGGCTCTGGGCTGCTGTACCTTCACCAGGAATGGGAGCAGTGCGTGGTGCACAGGGACATCAAGCCGAGCAACGTGATGCTGGACTCGTCGTTCAACGCGAAGCTAGGCGACTTCGGCCTCGCGCGTCTCGTCAACCACAGCCGCGCCGCGCACACCACGATGCTCGCCGGCACCATGGGGTACATGGACCCAGAGTGCGCGGTGACCGGCCGCGCCAGCGTGCAGTCCGACGTCTACAGCTTCGGCGTCGTGCTCCTCGAGGTCGCCTGCGGCAGGAAGCCCGTCGCCGGCCCGGAGGAGGAGGAGGAGGACGAGAGCAGGGTGCTGCTCGTGCAGTGGGTCTGGGATCTGTACGGCAGGGGCGAGCTCCTCGACGCGGCGGACCCCCGGCTGAACGACGGCGGCGGCGGCGGGTGGAACCCGCTGGAGATGGAGCGGGCGCTAGTGGTGGGGCTCTGGTGCGTGCATCCGGACTACGCGTCCCGGGCATCGATCCGGCAGGCCATGAGCGTGCTCCAGTTCGAGGCACCGTTGCCGGAGCTCCCGCTGGAGATGCCGGTGGCGACGTACGGGCCGCCTGTCGCCAGGGGCCACAACTGGTCGAGCACCACGTCGTCGTCCGCAAGTGCCAACACCGGAGGAGGCCACTCGTCGACTAGTGACCGGACGGCGGAGCACTCGTCTGGCTCGGCGGCCAAGAGCAGCGCCCATGGCCTTTTGTCACTTCCAAGTTCCAACACGAGGAGTGCATAAGGATTTTCGTTTTTTCTTTTTCGATTTTTCTTCCATGTCGATTCCTTTGCCATAACGATTATTTGTCGAAACAAGAGTTACTTTTTTTTTTCTCAATCAAAGACTTGCGTTTTTTTTTTATATATATTGGGCCTACTTGGTTGGGTACCAAATTTTGCCCAACTAAAATTATGGCTTGCTAAAATCAAGGTTGCCAAAGTTAGGCTAAGAAACTTAGGTATGCATTTGGTTGATTGTCAAAACTAAGTCTTGCCAATTTTCTTTTTTATATAAGTTTAAGAACTTTCTAGAGACTTGCCAAAACTTTAGTTATAAGAAATGATTTAACAATTTTATGGTAATGAACCAATTAAGGACTATAAATTTTAGCATGGCATTGTTTTGGTTAAGCAAAAATTGATAGCTAACCAAGCAGGCCCATTATAAGAGAAATAGAAGTTTTGATTACAAGCTTAAGCTCTTCAGTGATATTAAACATAAATTGGCCCTCCCTCTCTGCATGGGCGGATCTATATTTAAACCTGATAAGGAGCGTCAGCTCCTTGAAGAGGAGCCCTGTCCACGTCACCTGAAAAATTTCTCATCGTCAGATCTCCAAATCAACAGCTATGATTACTTGAATCAGTTTTTCATGGAATCAGTTTAGCCTGAATATTGTTTACTTCTTACTGCTCATACTCTGTAAATATCTGCTGTAAATAGCTCATGTACAAATCCAGCTTCCGCTCCTCCTTTTACCGTATACATACACAGCGTCCTCGGCTTCTGCCCGATCGGGCCTCCGCTAGACCTTTCCCCTCGCTCGTCTTTCTTCCTCTCTCTTTCTCGAGGCGGCCAGAGCGGCGACGACCTCGACGACCTCGGGCCGCGCCGCACTGCACGGCGCGTGCATCCTCTTTCCCTGCCGGTGAACGCCACCGGCGAAGTCACGGCGGGGCTGTGTCCAGACGGTGCCGCTACTGCGCCTTCCCCCGGCCCCGCGTCCTGCACGCAAACCCTAGGTCAGAGAGGCGGCGGCGCACCGGACGGCTACCGGCACGGTGCTCCTTGTGGGCGCTGCCAGCGCCCTCCCTACAGGCCCAGCGCGGTGGCTACGCCCGCCGTCGTCATCCTCCCCCTCGCGTCGTGGCGTACACCTTCCTCCCTTCTTCCTCCTTCCCTCCCTTATGATGTGGTGGCGCATCGGGCGTGGCCTGCACGCAAACCATAGGTCGGAGAGGTGGTGGCGCACCGGCTGGCCACCGGCGTGGCGCTCGTCGCGGCGCTGCCAGCCCCCTCCCCACGGCGCGGGCAGGGGCCCCCCCAAGAAATGAAAAACGGAGACACAGACTGCTCTCCACTATGGGCTACGCTGGGGCAACAGTCAGCCCCCGGTGGTTGCCTCCGACGATTGTGCCATACAATGCCTCCCTTCTTGAACTTGCTTGGATCCTTCTATGGATTTATTTTTCTTATGCATAAGCTTCGTTTTCTGGCAAGGAAATTTCGGCAAAACTCAGTGCATTGTACTGCTGGTATAAGTTTTTCATTATATATAAGCGTGCGCCTATGGTGCTGCTTTCTTTTTTTTAGTCTGAGCATATGCCATTGCTAATGATGTGCTTATTGCAATTTGATCATAGGACCATACATGTGATGTGCTTCCGATAGCTCTGGACATATTTTTCATGTCCTCACTATTTTGCGTTTGGGGGTTCACCATATGTCCATGTCAATGATGCTGAAAACAGTTTTCTTTTTCTACAATATAACACTGCCATGTGTTAGGTTTCAGCATGTTTCCATGTCATCATTGATAAAAGGAGCGTTAGCTCCTGAAACAGAAGCCCTGGCCACGTTACCTGAAAATTTTCCCTCGTTAGATCTCCAAATCAACAGTTATGATTAGTTGAATCGGTTTTTCATAGAATCAGCTTACCCTAAACATTGTTTACTTCTTACTGCTCCTACTCTGTAAATATCTGCTGTAAATAGCTCATGTCCAAATCCAACTTTCGCTCCATGCCAATGATGCTGGAAACATTTTCCTTTTTCTATAATATGCATATTTTCATGTCATTACTGTTTTGCGTTTGGGGTTCACCATATGTCCATGCCAATGATGCTCGAAACAGTTTCCTTTTTCTACAATATAACACTGCCATATGTTAGGTTTCACTATATTTCCATGTCATTGCTATTTTGCAAAAATTTTCCACGCATGCCGATTTTAATGATGCTGAAAACACATATATTTTCAACGGCTATAGCAAATGAGAATACGCGGCCATGATTATTAGTCCCTCATGATCTTTTTCTAGGCATTGCCATATGTTTTCGATCTGAGGCATTTGACATATCGAGTCAGATGAACTATTACATATATGTGGTCCTTTTCTGGTATTCTTAATGACCTGAGGCAATTTGGCATATGCAATGATCGATGACCTAATTTTTCCTGCCATGAAATCCAATCTTGTTTCCTGGCTTCATGCACTTCGCTACTGTGGTCGCTGACGCTGATTCTGTGGTCTAGACTGATGCTGTGATCGCTGGTTGCCTCAACATTGTCATGTTTGCTAACAGCTAACCATCGCTGTTACTCTTTGTAAAACTGCATATTGGTTGCCCCAAAATTATGTTTCACGCACTTTTTCAATATTTCTTTGCAGTATATTGCATCCGTCTGCCGGTGCCCATCAAACCTAAATGATGGTGGAGGTTTTGCCATCAGCAAAGCGATAATCCTCAAATGAAACGTGTGTGCTTCTCTCCATTAATTGCATTTCCATGTTGGTTCTGATATTACTTTATTAGGTTAGGATAAAAAATGATATGTTTCTTTCAGTTGCTTTTCATGTGATGCTACCACATTTAATTTAATCGAACCAGTCTTCATCGATTCCAGCATCAGTTTACTGTAGGCCATTCTCTTGTTTCTGGATAAATGTGCACATGAGGTGCAGCAATGGAAATTTTGGGTTCAATGGATTCAAAAGACTAGCAATTATATTTTATATGCAAAGAATAGTCCATTGCTTCAGATTAGACATATTTGCTATGCAAGAAAAAAATAGTCTATTGCCTAATTAAAATTTGTACTATATAAAATGACACATGCTCTTTTTTATTAGTTAACTAAACTGTCCTCATGAAGGCTATCATTTCAGTTTTTTTTTCATCTAAGATTAGCACTTGCTTGGCTAATTAGTTTGTGCTGTGCTAGCTATTATTTTGTACCTTCCTAGGCTCCTTTCTTCCATATCAGCATACTTATTTTCTTTCTTATGATAGACACAATTTTTGGCAAGGGTAATTGGAAATTAAAATTTAATATTGCTTGCCTTGCCCACAGTAACATCCAAAGTTACTATTACCTATAAACTGTACTCCATTTTTCGAAAAGTAGAATGTTTTTCTTGTTGCTGAATTCTTCCATGATATGCATTGTCTACAGCCTATATCATCTAATATGTTGATTCAGTTCATTGATTCTTCTGTGGACAGTTACCTCCTTCAAACTTACGAACAACATACAAGTGGTGTGCATCTAAAACTCTTTCCTAAAAATACATGTTGATTTGATGATCTTGCCGGGTACCATTTGGTGAGTTCTCAATGTGTTCTCCATTAGGTGATTCTGAAAGGTGTTTTAGACTTAGTCTTGTGCTCAAACCAACCTGTCAGTGGCATACCTGCTTGATAACATTTGTAAAACCAGATTGCTTTGAACACTGTTTCTTTCTTAGCTAATTGAATCTCAGGGTCCTTCCCATCTTTTCTTAAAAAAAATTGTAATAAGACTATTAATTCAGGAATCATGCCATGTTTTTTAGACCTTGCTGATTTTTAAAAATGTACTATTTTTATGATTATAGGGAGCTTCCAACCTTTGATCCACCGCCCGAAGAAGAGTATGAAGGTAGGACAATTGTTCCCAGTTACCTCTCCCATCTTTTGTTACCGAAAAAATTTGTATTGATTCTATTAATTCAGGAATCAGGACATGTTTTTTAGACCTCGGTGATTTTTGTTAATGTGCTGTTTTTATGATTATAGGGAGCTTCCAACCTTTGATCCACCGCCCGAAGAAGAATATGAAGGTAAGACAATTGTTCCCAGTTACCTCCGGTAATAGTTATGGGCATGCTGACACATATTTCATTTCCCCTTTTTATGCCTTTTTTTGTATGTACGTATCTTTCTCTTAGAAATTATTATGAGGGAATTGTGAATGAAATTATCTTTCAGTAAATGAAACCCAAGGACATGCTTGAAAATGAAATCCTATATTAGTGGATAAGATGTTTCAAGCCAACCAAGTTCAAATCTGTGGACAAAGCTCATGCCATTCAACCAGCCGTGTCTGATCATGAAAAATGTGAGAAAAGTGAAAGTTCCATTTCCATTAAATTCTCTAAGAGGTAGGCATCCACTTTCCTTTGTGATGTCACTAACAATGTAGTTTTTTTGGCCCAAGGAGACACTACATGATTTTCCCCTTTGCTATGTATTCAGCTCTGCCTGGGATCAAGTGTAGCTCATGAAAAATCCCTCCTCCTGGACAAACCGGCCATCATTCGTCAGCATCAAACAGTCAAAGGCACACTTCAATTTGCTTCCATCCACTTATTTATATCCAAGTTTCAACTTGGTTCAACCTTGACTTGCAAGCATACATGCACACAACTGATCATAATATTATTTTCAAAACATTAAAATTTGAGTACAAACAATTTTTATACCACATTATCAGGTACATGGGTTCTAACAGCCTTAACTAGGTTCTACGAAAGACAATCTACCAGAACAGAGGATGTGTTCCTTATTTGTGCATACTTCAAGAGGAGTCCATCAAAGGATCCGCTCCTATGAATTATTGTTTCCAAACTGACACCAGAAGAAGATCAAATGAAAGCGCAGAATAAGCAATGCCGTTTTCTCCAAGTCAAATACTTGCATATTAGCATCAGGACTTGAGTTGTAAAATAACAATTTGATTCTGAAAGTTGGTTGTGTATCTCCAGTTTCCTTGCATTGAATTTTATCGGCCGTTAAAATTTGAGTTTGTTCTATAAACTATTTGTTGTATCTATAGTTATTATTGATCTATATTTGGTCATGTAATCTTACAACTATCTCTGTCTACTTGACTGTTCTGTATTAAAGGTTTCAATATATATTTACCTATGTCTACCGAGGCGCGCGAGGGCGCGCCCCTTCCACTAGTTGAAGATATTGGGTGCAGTCGCACCTAAAAAAAAATAGAATTTATAACGAATAGTGTTAAATTTCCACTATAATCACATCCCGCACGTTAAAAATCTTCGCACCCACTAAAAAGCGCACCCCTCTCGGATTTGCCTTACCTCCGCCACTGCCTTTGTGTGTTCTCCTTCGCTAATTACTCGCTGAACCAAACAACCGAGGTGCTTCGCGCTGGCCTGCACCCATAGCTCTGATACAACAAGCTGTTTCTAGCACCTGCATTTTTCTCTTTCCACAGCTCTCAAGCGACCAAGGCGAGTATGGAATTTGGCCTGCTTTTACATGGACCAACCACTTTACTCTCCAGACATGCCACCAGTTCACGATGCTATCGCATTGCACGAGTTGCCCATTTCCTCCGAGCGCGGTGCGGATGTTCCACCATATATATTGCGAGAACACACAAGAAACCACAATGTGATCGATTGTCCTTGCTTCCAGGTTGTCAAGGAAGCAAACGTCGTGAGTGTCGAGGTCGTGCCGTCATCTTCTTTCGGCCGTCCAATGCCTCCGACATAGCGCCAACCATAGGAATAGCTTCAGTTGCAACGGTGCCCATATTTTTCCGATCAACTCTGCCCCCACCTCCGACATTGGGTGTGACCTAATTTAAAGTACGTCGTAGGCGAGGTGGACTGGAAACTTTCCATCCGACGCCCGAAATAAGGGTTGCTAGTGTTTTTTTCCTTTGCCACTTCAGCCAGGAGCCATTTCCATTTATGCCCCACAGTTCTGAAAAAAAAAAAACACTAGGGACACATCTGATCTCTAGCATCACGTTTCATACCCTCACCCCACAGCAGCGAACAGTAGCGAGAATCACTTTGGGACCCACTAATAAGAATGAAAATAAAGAAACATTAAGGCCTCATACAGATCAGCTTCACAAGTAAAACTATTTTTTTAAATAACTTCTTGAGCAATATTTTTGGTGAAGCTGAGCTTTTTTTAAAAAATATTGTTTGACAAAACAGTTTTACCAATAATTTTATGTATGGTTGTGAGAGGAGTGGGGAAGAAAGCCAGAATAAACTACTTTTTTCAGTTTTATGTCAACTTATCTTTTTAAAAAAAGATAGCTATTTTTAGAAAAAAAATATTTTTAAAAAATAGCTTACAACAACTCATGAACCTATTGTAGGGGTTGTTTGGTACAGTTTATAACAACTTCACGAGATGTTGTGAGTTTTTTTTTTCCAAACACTTTTTTCTAAAACAGCTTCATGGGTGAAGTTATTTTTCTTCCCTCTCACAGAAGGATGAGTTGACATGAACCTAAACAAAGGTAGCTTCTCCTAACTTTTCTCCTCATTTCTCTCATAAACAACATTCTCCAAACAACTTAGCTTCTCCAGTCCAGCTAAACAAAAGAAGCTAACCATGTATGAAGTTGTTGGTGAAGTTATTTTTCCAAACAATATTCTCTAAACAGCTTAGTTTCACCAATTTTTTTTTTAATGAAACCATTTTGTAAAAAAAAAAACAGCTTGACTTGAGACCGTAATCTGTACAAACAGCTGCCGTCCTTTGATGTTTCTCTTCACCGTCGCCGCGGCGTTGGAGCGCCTGACAAAATCCACAGCAAATCCATCTCCAGTCTCCACGAGCAAGTGACGCCCTAGGCCATCAGCAGATTGTGCGCCGGACGCCGCCCGAGTCTAATTTCTTCGCCACACCTCGTTCTCGTGCGCTGCTCCCTGCATCTCCCAGTTCGCCGCCGCCTTCGTGCTCCCCAAGTCCGCGGTCGCCGCCGCTGCCTTCCTGCTTCCCAAGTCCGTGGTCGCTGCCTCCCCAATCCCCCGGGCGGCCCCCGCTGCCTCCCTGAACCCCGTCTCCCCAGGCTCCAGGTCGACGTTGCTTCCTACTCCACCAGCGTTCCAACGCGCCTGCACCCGCATCCGTTCCCGAGCTGCTGAAGGTAACCGGTACTTGTCGCTGGCCGACGAAGCAATATTTTGCCAAATAATTCTAGATACTTAGCCAATTCTTTTGCCCTGGCCAGTGTAAGATATATGTTGAATATCGTTGTGTTGGCGCAAGTAAATTCTTGTGTAGAACAGTTAATTATCATTTATTTGATTTACCATGAGTCTACGAAACGACATTATGGGGGAAGGTGTCAGCTTTAGATTTTGTAGAATGGGCATCCGCGTTTTACCCCTTTCAGGCACCCAGACCCTTGTACTGCGTTGTGCGTTCACCTCTGCTGCAGACTTGCAGTATGATGGATGATGCGCTCGATGAGTGTGGGACTCTGCGGACTGCCTGTGAAAATGGAAACGCCTAAAGAATGTGTAAAGGCACGGTGTAGCAGCAGACATGCAGACACGCTAAATGCAAAAGGCCACGACGGGAGCGTGCTCGTGTACCCATTCATGTTCCAATAACCATGCCAACAGTGTAACAAAGCGCACACATACATGTGTCCATAGATAGTTCAATCTAAATCCGTAACGATGCACATGTATACATGTGTCCATCGATTGCTAGTCTTAGTAGAGGACTAGAGGTTTATGAAGATTTGTGACACTAAGTATTTACATCAAAAGAGTTGTCACTTTGTAAGGCCTACTGTGATTAGGTGTTGGCTTACTAACTTGAAGATGTCCTTGCTAAGTTATCTAAAACAAAAGAGTAGGCATGCATCCTTTGACTGAATATAGATACGAACATACGACTTCTGCAAAAGACGAGGCACATGTCCGTTGGTTGACTAACTTGGAGTTGGCTGAAATAGTTAGGACTTAGGATCTTAATGCTTTGCTCTTCCTCGAGATGAAAACTTTCTACATTTATGTTTTATCTCCCCTAATTCTAACTGGGTGGGGTATAAAGGAATTTGCGCTCTTCATATACCCATATGGTTGGATAGTAATTTTCAGTGATATACTTCTTATCTGTTTTGGTGAGAGATTGAAATAATTTTTAGCAGGCATCTTTTGGAAAAACTTTCGATTTCAAAACTTTTCAATTTTTCTTAAAAAGTTTTGGACAGATTTGTTGAAACGATTTTCAACAGGTACCCCTTGAAAATGGGGTACTTGACTATTCTATAAGGATTCTAGTGGATTTCGAACAAACTATGTTGGAGTTTTATCAACAATTTTATTCTAAAAAAAAGTTGGGAGTCGAATTTATACTGCAGAGTATAAAAATTATACTACTGCCTGCCCAACAAAAAATAAAAAGCATATCCTACATACCTAACTCCTCCAGGTTCAGGGTCTTCCGTTTCCGAACACTAGGAAAAGGGAGGATTTTAGATTTTCTATCCTAGGGTTAAAAGGAAGGGGACAGATACCTAATATGATTCTTAGGAGGAACGTTTGGTAATGGTTTCTCAACAGAACCTTTTGCCTCTCCTTTCTTGAATGTCTTCATCACTGTCTTCATTGTATTCCTATATATTCTTTTAAGCAACATTTAGATGATTATAACTTAGAAGGTAAAACAAATTCACAGATGGGAGGTTCTATACATAAAATTCTTAAGTTAACAGTTACTTTATTCTCCTCGTTCATAATTTCAAAGTTTCTTTTGTTTAAATAATCCTTTTTATCCCAAATTCGGAAATTTTGTTTGAAATAGTTAAGAGCTATGATTCAGTTACCTCTGATTTTGATTCAGAATGTTATTGCTTCGCCTTTTTGTTTGAGATAAGGAAAAAATAATTGTCAAAATGCTTTACGTTTCGGTGCCCATTCAGTGCCCATACAAAAGTTAACTCTTTTTTATTAGAGATGCAAATCCACTAGTATAATGGTACTACTTTGCTCTTGTGAATTTTGGCTGAATCGCCTCACAATGCAACTAACCGATCATCTATACCCACCAAATCTAATTTTAGAGTTATTATGGCAAAACTAGAGCTAACCCATTACACGGTACAATACATGCTCCTACAGTCCTACTGCCTCAATTAAGTAACCACCATCCACCACGGCCATTGCAACAACGCAAACTTACATGAGAAAGTTCCTCGTTTTGTTTTTCCTTAAAATCATTTTTCTTTGTTCCCTAGCCCTTTTTATAATTCTTCTATATGACTTGAGATGAACTAGCCATAGGAGATTTGTAATCAAGTGTCACATATTATTAACTGTGGCTCTCATTTATTTTTATCAACAAAAACCAGAACACATTTTCTAGTTATTGTCTATTTTCTATTCCAAAATTCCAGCTACATGCTCTTGCAATTGGAGGATTCATCAATAAAAAACAACAAATTAGATTCTCTGGTGCACTTTCCTGCAATGTTTTCAGCGATGTAGTTCCTGAGATGGTGAGATTTGATGCCCTGGGCTGTGTGATTATGGCACACCACCATCCTTGTGGTCGTGGCCTGAGTATTCTTCATGCCCAACAAGATTTTGAGTTCTTTATGATAGCATGTGTATCCACTGCATGTACTAATACACTAATACTTGAACCCAATGTATGTAATTGTCACTATTGCTGGATTCTTATTATGCAGCAAGGATTAAGAGAAGCCACAAGCAACCAGTAGTCCACCACCACCACGGCTGGACTGCATAAAATGCTTTGATGCGCTCTGGTTCTGCTACTCGCCATTCCACCAGATGCAGAACTATTACCGGTATGGGGAGTTTGACAACTGCTTCAGCAAGTGGGGAGACCTTGTCGACTGCCTCACTCTCAAGACAAAGCGGGCGGCAGAAGGTGGAGGAGATCCTCATCGTGCGGGGGAAGGCCAAGCCACATATCTGGACCTACCGGACGGTGGATGAGGCATCAGCGAATTGGTGGCAGATGTACAAGCATGTTGTGGTAATGTCACCCGCCACTGTCAGGTTTTGCACCGCTTTCTCCCAAGTCTGATGAATCTTGATAGTTGAGGGGATTTATGTGAGTGTTTTGTTTGTGTTTATGTCGTGTTATGATACTAGTGGCCATTTTGCCTTATTGTAACCTACAAATCAAGGCGATGGAATCATTAAGGTAGGCAAAAAAAAAAAAAAAAAGGTACTGCCGAAGAATGAGATTCTGAAAACTTTTTGAATTGAAGCAATGAAATGAACAAAGTTGCCTTTGTGTTTTGTCTCTTGTTTGCAATCAGAAGAATGGGAGATGTATATGCAACATACGAATTCACGATGACCGACCAGTTTTTGTGTACCCTACGGACCAAGCGGAGCGAGTGATGCGTTTCTCATTCGCGTCGACGGTCGACGCGAGCAAGAGAACAGGGCATCAGACTGTAGCGAAGTTAAAAAAAAAATGCTTAATCTTATTCCTCCAGTCTCCTCCATCGGTGCCCTTGCCTTCCACCGCAGTCTCCCACTGCGCCTCCTACTGCGGCAGCCGCCTCCCCTCGCGCGCTCCCTCATGGCCTTCTCCACCGATCCGGCAGCGGTCGCAGAGACGGTGGAAGCGGAGGACGAAGCCCTCCCCACGGCCGTCGCCGGCGCCGGGGAATGGGGTGATGTGAGCCACGAGGAGTGGCGGCGCTGGGGCACCTCCTCGACGCTCCCGGCCGCGGTCGCCGATGTAATCCACGAGCTGCTCGAGATGGAGGCCGCCGCCGGCGAGAAGATGCGCTTCGGCGGCGTCGGCTCGAAGCTAAAGGTGACGTCATCTTCTTCACTGTTTTTCTTTATTTGTTACCATTTGCCAGCCCCTAGATTTTGGAGGTTCTTCAGGCTTCTGTGCGCGCACAGCAGGAGTCGAACTGGTGAATCTTGCTTTTGATTTCTTCTGGATTTTGCAGGGCAACTTCAAGGACGTGGAGGACAAGAAGCACAGGGCTGTCTACGAGAGGCTCGCCGACTCCGACCAGAAGCTGCAGTATTTCTCCGCGCGGCAGATTGGCTGCCGTTTGCTAGGCTGCAGAGGGTATCTGTGCCAGAAGGTACCGTGGCGTCCAACCTCAGCAATGCAAAGCGCTTGAGCACTGCTGCGCACAACTTCTTGGACTGGTTCCTCCCTTCCAAGAGTGTGGTTATGTGATCCGTCTGTCTGTCTCTGAAATTGCAGTGTTGGCTACCAACTGAAGACTGTATGTGCACAAATATTGTTCCTTGCAATCTTTGGAAGGGGATGAAATTATGGCTATATATGCACCCAAAGGTCTGTCCATACTCCATAGAGGGTTGTGCAGTACTCTCTTATGTTTCCTCCTCTTATGTGTAACCATCTCTCTTTCTGCAGGATTTTTTGCGCCAGAATAACACAGGAAAGTTACTCTGGCAAGTATTTGGCATCCAAGCTGCACAGTTATGCCTCTTTGGTATCCAAGAGCACGAGGATATAATGTGGAATGCATTTCAGAGTTCAGGTGATCTTGGAACCATCCTTGATTCCTTAAACATATAAATTGTTGAATGATATTGTTTTAAGAGCGTGCTAAACCTTGATTTAGTCATTTTGTCTGTGGTAGTTTAGATTAGCTTTCACTTGCTGGCTTGCTGCAATTGGTCCTTTCAAGAGCTGTAAATTTCTTGTTAGGTGAGCAAAGCACCTTTGCCAACCAAACTCACCTAATATGCTTAATCCTACTTAGGAAACTAGGAAAGAGTCACATAACCATGCTTTTAGATCTGTGATTTTGCTGTTTATGCTGTCATTGCTTAATGACTTAAAAGCATATGGAAACTTTGATAGCTTAAACCGTAGCTCTAAGTAGCGGCGCTGATAGCTTTGATAGTCTCCTATGGTAGATCTATGTAACATGATATATCATAAGGTATGGACCAATTTGGAATATTTCAACATATTTTAGATGAATGTGTCCACTGTATTACCTGTTTCATAGTGGGTTGTCGTGTTCATGAGAAATGGAAATTGGGGCATGTAACTGTCCATATTTACTGACATCCAAGATTCTATGGTTGTTAATTTAGTTTTCACATTGAAAATCTGTGTATTGTTGGTTGTTAATCCAGGATTCTATTTGATCACTGTGACTGTTAGAGTACGTCAGGGGCCTATTGGGCCTAGGCTGGCGGTATAGCCCGTTAGTTTTAGGGTTAATTAGAGATAAGGGTCGCTTGCTTAGAGGTCAAGTAAGCCTTGCTTGGGAGCCAAAGTCAAGTAAACCTCTCTATATAAGGAGAGAAGATGTATCAATCTAATCAAGCAAGAATTAATAAGGAAAACCCTTTCCTCTTGCCCAGCCATGGGCAAGGCCCTGGGCCGGTCTTGTCTCGCCCTCGCAGCCCTAGCCTGTGAACAGTACTGTAGCGCGACAGTCGCCATCACTCCCCTCAACTCTCTCCTCTCAATCCCAACTGCTACCATAACAATCTGGTATGTAATACAGATGCATTGTGTGCTTTACCTGGTCCTAACATCATGAAACTGCTTCCTTTGATGCGTCGATTGTCTATGGTACAAATTGATATTTCGTATAAACAAATGCAGAATGCATTATATCTCTATTTGTACCTAAAAATCAATGCTGAGTGGACTACATTTACTTTTGTGTGATCTACAGAAGATTTCTGCGCTAATCAATCATTTATCTTTAGTCATATTTCTATCTTTAGCTATAGAACATGTGCTTTTTTACTTCTCATTGTTAAATGTCTCACTTCCATTCTGATGTGGAGTTCCTTCAGGGAAGGGAAAGATCTCAGTTCTATATCCAAACAAGAGTACCACCCCCAAGTCAGTTAAAGACCTTGAATTTGATGGTTTGTCCTTGACTGCTGACCTTCATGAGGTGGTGTTTGTTTTTCGATGGCATTCCATGATTTGCAATGCAGCAAAGTAGTAGTGTTCCCTTCTTTTATACATATATTCCATGTGGATTTTTTTTCGCGACACCTTCCATCCATCATGTCTAGTATCCACAGTGATTCAGTTTGTTGCGTGTGTTTTTTTTTTTTTTGTTTTTTTTTACAACTCTACAACTTTCAACATTTGAGTAAATGGTAATGACTTAACTTTTGCCATGCAGAGTTTGCAGGACGAACCTTTCAATTTTGTTTTGCTTGATGGTACCTGGAGTAATTCTGCTGCACTGTACAGAAGGTTGAAGGTACAGTTTAAGCATTTCTCATTTGGCCCATCCATTCCTTTATTAGGCTGTCTAGTGTCTAGACCACCAGTAAACACAGAACTGCACATATTTCTTCAGCTGGCTGCTGGGTCTGACATGCAGGGGCGAGCCTGATTTCTTCATTAGACCACGGTTATCTGATGGGGCTAGACATACAATAGTTTGACATTTCTCATACCTGAAGGGCTGCATGGTAATCCTGTAGGTTTCGCATCAAAAGTTTGACCTTCAGCCTTTAGATTGTCTAATTTTGTAGATGATTCTTAATTAGTTCATACAAATCTATACTTGCAAATCCTTAACCAAAAACCATTCATAACAATCCAAAAGCAGACTGCAATTGGATTGATGTAGAATAGGCCTTGGTTGCAAGGCACTTGCCACTACCCAATCAGGGATTTTAAGATTTGGACTCCAAATTACCAAGTAGGTACATTCGCATGTGAGATACAAGTAGCTAAATATGACCTAATATCTGTTATCTTGTACAGGAGAGATGGACTGCAATATGGGGAGATGAAGATATACCTTGCATTGCACTATCTACACTTAGTGCCTCAGTGATGCATAAACTACGGTGGGCTAAACGCTTTATTTGTTCTTTTCGTCTCCTTCGTTTGTCGTAACCTTTTTCCCCCCTTTTCTAATTCTAGTTTGTGGATACTATGTTCCTTCACAAAACTGAACAGACCGCAGCCTGCGTGGGATCGCACCTGCACCGCAGCAGCTGCAGCTGGCCTCCTCTGGGAGTTGAACTTGCGGCCTGAGCTCAGCGCATTTGAGTTCGAAAAGCAAGCTGAGGCAGTGGAGTGCTCGTTAGATGTCTTGCTGGATGCTCTCACTTCCAGGCGGCTTCGTCTGGGCCGATCAATAACTCGAAAACAGAGACATAACAGAAATTGCATATAGTGAAACAAACTCACGGTAGCAGAGGAGCACGGTATGCCCTCTAGTGGAAGGCTGATTTTCATTCTTTTTGTAGAATTTAGGAGCTGATCAGCTTCTCAATGAGTTTTTTTTCCTTTCTTTACACTAGGTCACTAAATCTTCAGTTCTGTGCTGTAGTCCTTTTTTTTTTGAATGGTCATTGACCTGAGCTGTTACTGCTAATGTTGAAGAAAATTTTTGGACTCTCACAAAGCGGTTTAATACCCTTCTGATTTAGTTCTCGGTTTCGACAATTTTTGTTCCAAAATTGTGTGGTCATATGAAGGTGAGCCGTGAGCCCAAGCAAGCGAGCGAACCGTAAGGTCTTGTTTGGATGGGGATAGGGATACCTCTTCAAGGGGTGTTATTATATCCTACCTGTTCATTTTTTACATCACATTTAATCTTAGCCGTCTATTTATTTCTTTATCCCTATCTCATTCCTCATTTCCCAGAATCCAAACACACTGTAAGAGTATTCATAGCTACAAACATAAGGATGTTGGTGCCTTGAGAACTCTGAAATGTACAAGATAATATAATACAAGAGGGCGATTGTTCTACCAACATCAGTATCAAATAACTTGTGGTACTGTAGGATACTAGCAGAGGTACAGAACTAGCCTGACCATGGGGAGCAAGGCAATAGCCTCCCTGCCTTAATAACTAATCCAAACAGTTCAGCGTCACCAAATTGCAGACATGTTGGATTCAAAAGTTGTTTCTCAGGATCAGCAGCAGCCACAGCGCTGCAGCAGCAAGCAGTACCACAGCGCTGCAGCAGCAAGCAGTGCTCACAGCTCACCCCAAGTCCCCGCCCAAAACAACAACAATCCCTCGCATCCTCTCTTCAGTCGTACCCAACAATGCTCCACCTCGCGCGCGTGCGGCGTCCAGCCGCCGGCGCCGGCGCCGGCGCCGGCGCCTCGTCCATCCGCGCGACCCGACCGCCTCCCGCGCTCTTCACAACCACTGCCCCATCCACCACCGATACTTCTTCGTCCACGGCCCCTGACCCCGACGGCGTGGCCGCGGAGGTGGCCACCCTCCTTTCCCGCTGCTCCGGCGACTGGAAGCTCGCCATCGCCGCCTCCGACCTCCCCTCTCGCCTCTCTCCCGCTGCCATATCCTCCCTTCTCCGCCGCCGCACCTCCTCCCCGCGCCTCCACCCCAAGCTCTTGCTCGATTTCTTCTACTGGTCCCGCACCCGCCTCGCGCCCTCGGCACCGGCCCCCGACGCCTTCGCGCACCTCGCCGTCTCCCTGTGCTCCGCCGGCCTCTACCCTCAGGCCAATGGGCTCTTCGACCAGATGATCCGCGCCTACCCCACCCCACCCCTGGTCCTCAGCTCCGTCCACCGCGCGCTCTCCGGTTCCCACCAGAACCGCCGGCCTGTCGTCCTCGACGTGCTCGTCGACACCTACAAGAAGACCGGGAGGGTGCGGGACGGTGCCGAGGTTGTCCTGCTGATGAAAGATCTCGGCTTGGCGCCCAGCCTTCGCTGCTGCAACGGGCTGCTCAAGGACCTGTTGCGCGCAGACGCCCTGGATCTGCTCTGGAAGGTACGCGGTTTCATGGAGGGCGCCGGGATTTCGCCCGATGTGTACACGTACTCGACGATGATCGAGGCGTATTGCAAGGTCCGGGACTTGGAAGCTGCCAAGAAGGTGGTTGAGGAAATGCGTGAGACGGGATGCAGCTTGAATGTAGTGACCTACAATACATTGATTGGTGGTCTGTGCAGAACTGGAGCTGTTGAAGAGGCATTTGGATACAAGAAGGAGATGGAGGATTATGGGCTGGTTCCAGATGGGTTCACTTATGGTGCAATCATTAATGGTTTGTGCAAGCGTGGCAGGCCGGATCAGGCAAAGTGCTTGCTGGATGAGATGACTTGTGCTGGGTTGATGCCTAACGTGGTTGTTTATTCAACTCTGATTGATGGGTTCATGAGGCAGGGCAATGCAGATGAAGCGTTTGAAATACTCAAGGAGATGTCTGCTGCTGGTGTGCAGCCGAACAAGATCACCTATGACAATCTCATACGGGGTCTCTGTAAACTGGGGCAGATGGGCAGGGCTTCCAGGATTCTGAAGCAAATGGCTAAGATTGGCCATATGGCTGACACTATGACCTATAATCTGATCATTGAAGGTCATCTCCGACAGCATAACAAAGAAGAAGCTTTTTGGTTGCTTAATGAAATGAGGAAGGGTGGTATTTCACCTAATGTATACACTTACAGCATAATCATCAACGGGCTATGCCAAATTGGTGAATCAGAAAGAGCAAGTGGTCTCCTTGAGCAAATGATTGCAGATGGTTTAAAGCCCAATGCATTTGTTTATGCACCTCTTATCTCAGGCTATTGCAGGGAAGGTAGTTTTTCATTGGCTTGTGAAACTCTCAAAAAGATGATCAGGGCAAACTTAACCCCAGATTTGTACTGCTACAATTCTCTTATAATTGGACTGTCTAAGGTGGGGAAAATGGATGAAGCCATAGAGTACTACAACCAGATGCTGGAGAAAGGATTTCAGCCTAATGAATTCACATATGGTGGTCTGATTCATGGGTATAGTATGACTGGGAATCTTGAAAAGGCTGAACAGTTACTCCATCAGATGCTAAACGGTGGACTAAATCCTAAGGATTTTATCTATGCCCACATCTTAGAAGGTTACTTCAAGTCAGACAATCTTGAAAAGGTTTCCTCTACTCTTGAATCCATGTTAGAAAAGGGATTAATGCCAGACAACCGTTTATATGGAATCGTGATTCACAGTCTGTCGAGCTCTGGACATATGCAAGCTGCTGTTAGGGTTCTCTCAGTGATTGAGAAGAATGGATTAGCTTCTGATTCGCTTATGTACAGTTCCTTGATATCTGGTTTTTGCACGGCAGCTGACATGGAGAAAGCTGTTGGTCTTCTTGATGAGATGGCTAAAAAAGGTATAGAGCCTGGTATCTCATGCTATAATGCACTGATCGATGGGTTTTGCAAGTCTGATGATATTTCTCATGCCCGTGATATCTTCAATAGCATGTTACTTAAGGGATTACTCCCAAATTGTGTGACATATACAACTTTGATGGATGGATACTGCAAAGCTGGTGATATTGGTGATGCTATTGATCTGTATAATGAAATGCTTACAAGTGGGGTAACTCCAGATGCTTTTGTCTATAGTGTGCTTGCTGCTGGCTGCTCAAATTCCGGAGACCTTCACCAAGCTCTGTTTATAACTGAAGAAATGATTGTTCGGGGATATGCAAGTATTTCTTCTTTCAACACCTTGGTGCATGGCTTCTGTAAACGTCGGAAAATTACAGGAAACTGTGAAGTTTCTCCATGTGATGATGGACAAAGACATAGTACCTAACCTGCTGACTGTTGAAAATATTGTGAGTGGACTTGGTGAGGCTGGGAAACTCAGTGAAGCACACACAATTTTTGTTGAGCTACAACAGAAGAATGCTTCGCAACGTGATACAGATCATTTGTCCCCATTGTTTACAGACATGATAAATCAAGGACTAGTTCCTCTAGATGTGATACATAACATGATCCAGTCTCATTGCAAACAAGGCTATTTGGATAAGGCTTTGATGCTACATGATGCTCTTGTTGCAAAAGGTGCTCTTGTGGACTCTACATCTTATCTTGCTTTATTGGTTAGCCTTTGCAGGAAGAGAAAACTGATTGAAGCTTTAAATTTGCTAAAAGAAATGAAAGAGATGGGCATTTGTCCTTCTGAGGATCAGTGCATGGCACTCTTAAATAGTCTTCACACATCAGGATTCATCCAAGAATACAATAAAGTGTTTGATACTATGCTGTCTTACCAGTGGTTACAAAAGGATAGCAAATTCTGTAATTCGGTTTGTAATAGTCAGGAAGCTGTGAATGCAGAATAACTATAGACTGCAAATTTATGAACCCCTTTTTGATAGACAATAGTTTGAACAGATTAGTTCACTCCATAGAATCCGCCAATCCGGCTGCTTTCTTAGTGTTGCAAAGCGGAAACTATATGCCTGTGCATCTTTAGGCTAATCTATTTAGTGGTCCAGCACTTCTGGTTCAGGTATTACTGGTGGAAGGTGAGAGGAGGCTGTTTCTGTGATTAATGCAAAGAATGCAACAGCATAACAATGATGCTACAATCGATAATCAGTGAAGGAACATAACTGCAGATTAACAAATTTTCTTCCTTTGATTTCCCCGTGTAATTAGTTTGGTTTACTGATTTGGCTTGTTGGCCAACTATAGGTTTGCCTTATATGGGATTCTTTTCCATTTTTCTCTCTTTAATACAGAGATACATAGCTGTACTGCATGATCAAGAGAAAAAAAATACTACTATTTTCTCAGCTTCATTCTGATCAATTCATTTGGAGATGCATCACTGCTCCTGACTACTGAGTTTGGTGATGCCTTTGATCAACCAGCAAACAAGTAGTTCTTCATGCTGTAGATGTAGGCCTGCCAATTTTTATTCATGTATTTATTTGTAAAACACAGATGCTCAGTGTGTGGACAATCTGGACAGGGCTTTTATTCCTGTCGATTTGCCTATCAGTTTGACTGACCACGTCTCTGACACTATCATGTCGTCCTATCTTGATCTGCCTTAGGCTCTGTTTAGTTGCCAAAATTTGACACTATTTCACTATCACATTAATTGTACTTTTCGTCTGTATAGAGCACTAGATGAAGTAGCAGCTCTTGCACTATTTAGTACTTTTTGTCTGACTAGCTCGAGATGAATCTTTTGAGTCTACTTAGACCATAATTGGACAAAAATTATCAAATACAAACGAAAGTGCTTACAGTACACCTTTCACCCCATTTTTCACCAACTAAACACCACCATTAATATGTTTTTGTCGACACTGATGCCCGAATGAATGGGCAGGTGTCTGTTGGTGGGGTAGCACATTTGAAGCTAACTAAAATACTCGGTCGAGAATCGCTTTGTGGGTGACATGGAGCACGGCTAAACATCAGATATAACTACGTCAATATAATTTTGCTCAGGACAAAACTTGCTCTTCCCTAGTATTGATGATTATTACACCTCATTATACACACATATATATAATTGGTAGTCATCAAAGAAATAGATTGACCCCAAAATCTGCTGAAGAGAGGGAAGCAAAGGACAAAACTTGCTCTTTCCCAGTACTTGATGATTACACCTCATTATACATACATAGATATAATTAGTCATTAAAGAACTAGACTGAGCCCTAAATCTGCTGAAGAGAGGGAAGCAAAGAACGGCGGACAACCGAGGAGGTCCTGCATCTTGCTGGGCATCGGCGCATCTTCCGTTGGCTTTGCTCCAAAAGCTTTGGCGCCTCCTTGTCATTGATCTTCTGAATCGTATGCTGACGCTTGAGCTTCTCGGCTTCTTGGTAACCCTCACGTAGCTTCTGTTTAGTAGCCTCCATCTTCTCGTTCTGAGCGACGATCAGCAGGTTCTTGGCCTCCATCTTCTCGTTTCGAGCGACGATCAGCAGGTTCTTGGCCTCCATCTTCTCGCTCTGAGCGACGACTGGCTTCTTGGCGACCAACTTCTCGCTTTGAGCAACCACCGGCCTGTTCTGCTGGGTGGCGACGGTGGTGGCAGTGGGAAGCAAGTTCTTGTGTGCCTCGGCAGCGGCGGCGGGAAGGCGTGGGATCCTCCTATCACCAGAAAGCTTGTGGAGCTCCTCCTTCACCGCTGTGGCTCCTCCATCGATGGCCGCAGTCCATCCGCGCACGACGTCGCGCGCGAGGCCGCGGATCCGAGCCGACCCGTGGTTGCGGAGGGCGCCGACGGCCGTGGCGAGGTCGGTGGACGCCAGCGCGGTGTGCGGGACGGGCGCCACACGCAGGGTCTGGAGCGACTCCGCCATGGCGTCGTCGAGCGCGGCGCAGAGCTGCTCGGCCACGGCGTCGTCCTCGGCGGCGCGGAGCAGCTTGAGGATCCGGACCCTCATTTCCTGGAACTCGGCGCGGGGATGGCCGGCCGCCTCGATGGCGTCGTCGATGGCGCCGAAAGCCCCGAAGAAGGGCCTCCACCGTCGGAGCGGGGCTCCGCTCTGCTCGTTGGCCATGGCGGCGGTGCGGGGTGCTACGCGTGCAAGCTCTGGGATTAGGGCTGTCTAGCTAGTCGTGGATGGTGGGCGTGGAAGATGGGAAGAGATGACAGATGAGAGCGAGCTTATATCATGGCAAGTAGGTGAAAATTTTCGGCTTGAGTCGGATTCAGTAGCGTGAAAATTTTCGGCTTGAGTCGGATTCAGCTCGAAAGACTTCGACTTCGAGTCGGATCCTCCCTCCATCCCATCGGGATAGATATATTTCCTTTTCCGTTGGCTTCGTTCGCAGTCGGATCCAGCCTCCCAGAATTTTTTTTTGTCCTTCATCGGTTCAGTCGAACCTCCACTCCTGCGAGACCTGGCAGCCATGGCTGGACGGCTGTTTCTGCGAGACTGCGACCACCAACGGAGGAAGAAGGATTATTGGGCCAAGTCCGCATGATGAAAAGCCCAGGGTGAAGACGCGCACTGCCGCACTCGCCGATTCAGAAGACCTTTTTTTTTTTTTTTAGCATTCGGATTCAGAAGACTTCTCTGCACCGGCCACAACCACGATTCCGCCCCATGCCCCTCCGCCTCCTCCCGCCGCCTCGCCGCGCCGCCGCGGCACTCCTCACCCCGACCGTGCCCCACCTCGCGCGCCTCCTTCTCGCCCAGGCGCCGGACACGCCTCCGCTCCTCCTCGCGCTCCTCCCGGCCTGCCCTGCCCTCCTCACGCCGCTCCTCTCCCATCTCCTCCTCTCGCATTCGCCGCCGCTCCCGGCGCTCTCCCTGTACCGCCGCCTCCTCGCGCTCCGCCACTTCCCCGTGCCGGAAACCTCCCTCCCGGCCCTTCTCCGCCTCCTCGCGCGCTCCCGCCGCCACGGCCCACCTCTCGCTCCCGCTGCTCGAGTCCCTCCCGTCCACGCACCCGCACCTCCTCTCCACGCCCGCGCTCGCCGTCCTCCTCTCCACCGCGCTCTCCGCGTCCGCACCCGGCGCGTCCTTCGACGCCGCCGTCACCTGCTTCGACTCCGCCGCCCGCGTCTGGGCGCGCGCTGGCAGGGCCTTCGGCGCCGCCGAGCTCAATGCGCTGCTCCGCGCCTTCTGCGCCCGCGGCCGCGTCGCCGAGGCCCGCGCGCTCTTCCACCGCTACTGCGACGCCTACCCGCCCGACACGCGCACGTTCAACACGCTGCTGCTCGGGTTCAAGGAGGCCGGACACGCCCACGCGCTGGACCTCTTCTACCATGACGCCGTGCTGCGGGGCTTCGTGCCGGACGCCGTGTCCTACTGCGTCAGGATGGACGCCTACTGCAAGAAAGGTAGGTTCCTGGACGCCCTCGACCTGCTCGACGAAATGCGCAACAAGGGGGACTGCAAGCCCACGCTGCAGGTGTTCACCACATTGATATACGGAGCTGGGATTGTGAGGAGCGCGGCGAGGGCACGCCATCTGTTCGATGAAATGGTCAAGTGGAGAGTGACTCCTGACCTGCGGCGCTCATAATGCGCTCATGGGCGCGTATGTGAGGGCTAGGGATTTGCGCTCTGCGATGGCGGTGATGGGTGACATGGAGAGAAAGGGGATCGGTCTGGATGATGTTAGCTACAACACGATGCTTTGCGGCTTTCAGAGAGTTGGGGACTTGGAGGGGATCTGGAAAGTGTACAGCAAGATGGTTAGCTCAGGGTTCATGCCGAGGACGAGGACGACGATGCTGCTCATGAAGGTCTTCTGCGAGAATGGACGACCTGACCTTGGGCTGGAGCTGTGGGATTATCTGATGGGAAAGGGATGTGTACCTCACCGGCATGCATTGGACATTCTGGTCACCGGTTTATGCTGTAGAGGTGTGGTTTCTGAGGCATACAGGTGTTTCAGGGAAATAATCGAGATGGGGATGGCACCGACAGAGCGAGCAGTTTACGGTTTTGGAAGGGTTTTTAAGGCGGACACGGGAATACGGGAAGGTTGAGGAGATTAGGCAAATGATGAAGTTTGCCCAGCTAGAGGGGCATCAGATTGAAGAAGAGGCTGCATGAGCAGGAGTACAACTGCAGTTGCTTTTCCTTGATGAAATCATTGGGTTGTGTACTTGTGTTAGCCATTGTTGATGGCCTCTGGTATCAAGGTGAAATGTTGCAGTGGCAAAGCTTTTTACATATGTGGATAACAGGGAATAAATGGTTATCCTGAAGCTGGCAATTTGAGAGTACCAGACTACCAGATATGGAGAAGCTTCTAACTGTTTATAGTTTTGGACCTGGTGCAGGGTTTATTGCTGGAAGTATGTTCAGCTCTAGAAACTGAAGTTTCAGTTATGTGAAAGAGTTTGGTCTTTGCCAAGAAGAGGCGCTTGAAATATGAAACTGATGCATTGATGTGATCTCGTGCAAAATGTATTATTACACACTGAATTAACAACAGTTGGAACTTGGAGGTTTATTTGATTGTTTTTCAGAGTTAAGGTTTTCTGAGGTATTTTTTTGTCAAATTTCATGACTTCTGTTTTCTGAGTCCGAGAGTTCTTGTACATAACAATTATAATAGTCACATTGCACAAAGAAAACAGAACTATAAATAGGAACTGTCACCAGAAGGCACTTGATTAAAGCATAAAAGAATTCAAGTGCATGCAGAGGCAAGGGTTTAGGGTTCTAGAAAGGATTATATAAGGTTGATGTGTAAACTTGGATAGGTTGGGAAAATCAGCCAAATAATGAAGGCGATAAATTGTATAGTCAAGAAACTGAAGGAACTGTTTGAGCACTCTTGTGGTTGCTTTTCCTGAGTTAAATTATGGCTTCCCATGTCAAAGGTGAAATGTAGTATTGGCCTAGCTTTATAGAACCGTGGAGAACAGGGAATGAATGTATAGCTGACAGAACCTTTCAATTTGAGAGGAAGTGTTCTGGAGGGTCCAACTGAAGGAGGTCCTATCTTCAGTTGTGCAGAAAAAGCTCTGCCTTTGTGTAGACAAGGCACTTTTCAAATTTGAAATTGATACGTTGTTGTGATCCATTGTAAAATGTAATTGATGATTGGTAATTGATTTACTAACTGTGGGAGATTGTGCTGAATAATATCTTTTATATACTTGAAAGGGTTGTACGCTTTGCTCTGTCCAACGAAAAGATTCTTTTTTTTTTTTGTCAAGACAGAATTCTTGCATGACAATTGTATTAATCATCAGTTCTGTGATTCATTGCAACGACAGAAATATATAAGATTGAACGCTGAACATTTCACCAGAAAGCGGAGTTTCCTTTGTGATAAGGTAAAAAAAAGTTTCCTTTGTGATATGATTGATGCACAAATGAACTCTTAACGTTTCTATTCTGTGAGCTGAACAGCCATAATGGAAGGTATTTTTTCCCTCAGTTTTTGTGTCACAGCTACACGTACTGTCATTACACCAGCCGCAGGTCCACTGATCCGGATCTTGACGACATATCCATCAATCTGGAGAAGCTCGAGGCTTCCACCTCCAGTGCCGGAGAGGTACGGTCTGATCTCATCAAGCACCTGCATGCATCAACAAACAAACTAGTCCTCAGAAATCACAGTTTTGATCACGATCATCTGCAGCAGAGGCCAGAGGCAGAGCACAGCTGCTTTATATTTGCAGGCTTTGCGTCCGAGCGAGAACAAGAGCTGATGATGACCTTGTCGACGTTGTCGGCGGTGAGGTCGAGGCCGGTCTCGGTGTCGACGATCTGCTCGACCTCGAGGATGTCGGGGATCTTGTCGCGGAGGCGCGTCTCGATGCCCATCTTGAGCGTCATGGTGGAGCTGGGGCAGGAGCCGCACGCCCCCTGCAGCTTGAGCACGACGACGAGGCCGTCGATCTCGTGCAGCGCCACGTTGCCGCCGTCCGCCATCAGGCTCGGCCGCACCTCGTCCAGCACCTTCTCCACGTTCTCTTCCGTCAGGGGAAGCACGCGCACCGCCCACCCTGCACTGCAGCAGGTTACACTTAACACACATATAGTGATCGTTAAGGTTTTGCAGGAGAAAAACAAGAACCGTGACGAACAGACCTGCTCGGTGCCGTCGGTGGTCGGGCGTCGTCTGCAGCGACGTGTGGCTGAAGCTGAGCCGGCCATGGGCGATGGAGCTTGGGGAACTTGAACTCTGCGGGGAGAGAATCACGGGCAGGACCTCAGTGGCGGACGCAGCCAAGAAGAGGAAGAAGGGCTGGCGGCGATCGAGGTGAGGTTTACCTTGCCGCGGAGGGTGGCTGCGAGAGGGGAGCTGCAGGTGGCCGCGGCCGCCGCTTGCCGGAGACAGAGCCTCATCTGAATCTCTGCCGATCCTTTTTCGGCTCCCGTTCGTCACGAGGCAAGAGATGAGGCTGAGCTGGTTGTCGTCCGTTGCTGATTCATTGGTTTCCTGGATGGCTGGATGTGGTTCGCCGTCGCCGTGGCCTTGTTGGGCTGGAACTTTTGTGCATGCAGATCCATGGCCCACTATTTTATTATTATTTTGGAAACAAGTACACGTTAGCTCTATCAACTATTGCAAAAGTCTACAAATAATCTCCTCGAACTTTTAAAACCGTTCGTTTTACCTCCCTAATTGGTTATAAGTGGTTTTCTTGTCTTTTTCTTTTTTATCTATTTCAGCTGAATCTTTGAAAAAAATCATAGTAACTCATAGAAAAATCATAAAATAGAAAATCCAATTTTGTTAGACTTCCACATGAGTAAATCTACAAAATAAATATATAATATGGTATGTTTTAGTACCAAATTTTTGTTATAGCTTTAAATCTATGCTTTTTTTTAATTTATTCATAGGTGTAGTTTCTATGGTCCAATTATGATGAATTTTTTATAGCGAGCTAATTATTTTATGCTTGAACTATAGTAAAAGTTTTATACTTATTTGATCATGTAGAACTTGTTTTCAATTCACCAAACCTATTCTTATCTCTTTCTAAAGGAATTAGAAAATAAAAAAAAGAAAAAATATTCCAAAATTTAGAATAGGTTTAGTTACTTCAATTCAAAAGGTGAATCAAAGAATTTCTATATCTAGTTATTAATCAAACAAGTTATTAAAATAGTTATAGATTTATAAATACTTTTTAACAAGCATACATCTAAATAAATCTACAGTTAAGTTATACATGATCCAATAAGTATGAAATTTGTAGTAAAGTTCAAGCATACAACAATTGGCCCACCATAAAAAATTCACCACAATTGAATCATAGAAACTGCAACTATAAATTAATTATTAATTATAGAAAAGAATAGATCTAAATCTACATAAAAAATTATAAGAAAACATATCATATTATATGTTTACTATGTATATCTACTTATGTAGAGTTCAACAAAATTAGATTTTTTCTATTTTATGATTTTTTTATGATTTACTATGATTTTTCAAATACTCAGGTCGAAATAAATATAAAAAAGAAAAGGATAAAACCGCCTTTGAAAATCACTTTTGCAATAGGGAGGTAAAATGAACATTTTTAAAAGTCAGGAAGGAAAAGTAGACTTTCGCAAAAGTTAAGAAGGTAATGTGGATTTTTGTCCTTTTTTTTTATTTGAGAGGATCGTATTATTTTCTACGGAGGTAAATCCTGCTTTAGAAAAGCAACCAGAGCCCACTATTACTGCCAGCCCAGCCCTGCCCATTCTTAACGAGTGCAACCTGACTCGGAAAAAAAAAAGAGAGAAAGGAGGGTTTTGGGCTGTTTTTATTTGTTAACGGTTCATCTGGTCCTTTCTGGGCTCCAAAGGCTATATGAACTCGCCGACAATTGGATAGCATGATTGTGCTTTGTGGAATTTTCGATTATTTACGCGATGATTTATTATTATTACTACGTAGAGACGTGTTAAATCCGTATGGGTATATCCGTATATACAGCCTGATTTAAAGAGAAGTAGGTCCCAATCCATGCAAACCACAATCAGCATGGGCAAAAAACACAATCTACAACTGAATGCATAGCAGGAAACACCATTTTGTTACGAGCACCAACCAACCAACATGACATGACATGAAAGCAACATGAAAATTCATTCCGACACATCATTATCTCGTGCATTCGACAAGGGCTAGACCATATATAATTGATGCGCCAGCCGCCAGGTATATATAAATATAATAGCTAAAAAGGTTATGGATGAATATATATGTATAGTCATCGCATAAAAAAATTGAACATTAAATTTTGTGCTGCCACGGAATACACGTCCCCGTAGGATTATTTTTCCACGGAACAGCACTATATATGGAAGGAAGCAGAAAAGTCTTCAGTACCAATATGGATAGAAATATGAAAACGGACGGAAAAAATCCCGTTTCCATCCGTCAGTTTTCCGTATGATGATACTGTTTCTGACAATTTCTGAAAAATCCTGAAACATAAAAAATTATCAGTTTTAATTGATTTCACAACCATTTTTAATTATTTTTTGTACTCTTTAATCACTAAAATGTAGAAATATTTCATTTTTGTCCGTTCGTTTCTCTATATTATGATACCCGTTTTCGTATTATGATACCGTTTCCGTCCGTTTTCATCCTTAGATAGAATAGAACCTTTCGTAAGTGAAAATGCGAGTCCATTTCAGTTTTCAGGTCAGAAGTCCTGTCCAAATCAGCTATGTGGGCGCATAGATCTCCCAACTGATCCTGGCCACAGAAACGCCACCCAAAGGGATGCAATGCAATGCAATGGAATCGCTTACCATGCCACTACTTGTAATCCACTTGTGTGAGAGAAAAGATAAAAGGCTCCAACAGAGAAAGCGCACGAAAACTGCACTCCACTCACAAGTTAACCTGATCTGCATCTGCAAGTAGCAAGTAGCAAGTAGATATAGATCTGATCGGAATCGGAGCGGAGTTTGCAAACTGCACCGCAGCAAAGTATCCAAAAAGATGTTTTTACGGAGCGTGGACTGCATGCCACAGCGTGTGGGTGCAGTGTGTGGATGTGGATGTGAGCCACAGCCCAGAGCCAGCCAGTTTGATGGCGCTCTTGCTCTGCCCAATCGGCATGCGCAGGCGCATACATGGCTGCATCACCTGTGCAGATCACGACGCCAATGAAAAGGATTAACGGCAGGTAGCCTGTCGGCCTTTGGAGGGGAGCGCTGCTGCTGCTGTGACAGATAGTTGCTTACATTATTTGGCGCCTCCTCCGCTGCTGCTGCTGGCTGGCTGGTCCTCCTCGTTTGGGATCTCTCCTCATCTCTGCCTGCGTTTGATTCCATCTCAGAGCGGTAGCATCAGAGTCTGCGATTTGGCGTCTGCGCATGCTCATTTCCTTCCATGTGTGCCTGCAGCTCCTGTTTTTCTTTCAGAATATACAGGTGAGATCTGAGATGCAAATCTTTGCCATGTGCAGCAGCAATTTCAATTCCAAACAGTGCCAAGGAAATTTAAACATGATTAGTTTCGTTTCTAACTTTTATTTATCACAACAGCTAGTCCGGCTCTGCCTCATGTCTATGACATCGGACAGCAACAATCATCTGATCGCTGTCAAGCTTATCTGCGTGTACGAGCTGATGCTACTGGTTTTGCTTTCACGTGGTACGTGGACGGTCATGGCGCTGCAAAGTTCCTTTCCAGCTTTCGAAGTAAGATATTTAGATAGTGTTGGCACTCAAATTTGGCGTAGTCTGCAAAATAGGCTAGGCCGTGTATCGAACCCGGCTAGGCCGGGTTTTGGCCCTTATGCCAGGCCCGTCAGCAGGACACGTGTCGCCCCAGGAGACCCCGTGAAACCCGGCTTTGCCGGGTTTGGACCCAGCTTGGCCGGGTTTGGTCGAATCCGAGCCGATTAATAGATGTAATCGGTTTTTGGTAGTTTTTTGACGTGAGAAACTTGGAGACTTACCTAAATACGTGTTTCCTACTGGGATAAAACCACCCCCCTCTATATATACGGAGGATCATGGCCGATTGAGATCTTAACCATCCAATCGTCAAAACACATCTACCAAGTAGATTCTCGCGGTGGTTCATCTCTATCCTGCTGTTCGGCTCGACTCTCCGCGAGTTTAGTCGGTGTTCTAGGTGATCTCCGCGATCCCTAGGGCAGCCTCTACGTGCATCTCTCCGACGGATCTTTCCAAGGGGTGTTCGGGAGTTTCCGGCGAAGGACGGGCGCTACATCAACCACCAAACGTCCTCTGCTGCTGAAGACGGTCGTCCCGACGACCAGAAGACCGGAACCCTAGCTTTCTCGGCGAACCCGAGGAAACCGGCTCACCCGACTATCAAAGTCGGCCAGGCCGGGTAGGCGGCTCAGCCGGGTTCTGAAACCGGCTAGGCCGGGTTTCGCGGGCGTGCTGCTCCGTGCTGTTTTGTTTCGTGCGCGACTGTGCGATCTAGCACCTTGCTGTGTGTTGTCCCGTTTCGGCGTCAACACACTTTTTGGCGACTCCGCTGGGGAAGAAAGCTCAATCCCAGATCCAATCTACTAGCGGTATGGCGGCCGACGACGGAAAGAAGACCGACAAGAACGTCAATGAAGACAACGTCGTCCGCCCCAAGACTATCGACGAGCTTCCTGAGGAGCTCCGGAAAAAGCTGGAGGCCAAGCTTGCTGCCCCAAGCCTTCCTGGATAGCTGTACTAAGGACCGGCGTAACAAGGTCACCCAAGTCTCCGAGCCTAACTTCGGCGACTCGTCTTCTTCATCCGGCGGAAGAGACGGCAAGACCGAAGCGGAGAGGGCTACTAAGGAGGAGGAAAAGCTCAAGGCTAAGGTAAATAATGATGAGAACCCCTCCACTACTACCCATGATGGTCTTGCATATTTAGTTGAAGATATGGGTAAGCAAATTAAAATTTCTATTGATGCATCCGGAGCTAAAATCGGCAAGCGCATATCTAAAATTGAGGAAAAGTTAGTTGGTTTTTCATATCCTGATGTAACAGAACCGGCTAAATCACCTGGCCCACAGGCACCTGTCATTGTCACTAATGACTTCTGACAGCCGGGCCCGTGTTCCAAATGATCTAGACAGATCTGTCGGGCTACATCAGCGCCCCAAACTCCGCAGGATCACATTGCGAATACATTACAGATCACAACATTTCATAACAAATTACATCAGAGTACGGAAGCGGAATAAACATTACTTTATATTACAAGCCAGTTGTCCAAATAAAGTTCAATTGCGATTATTACAATCCATAGGTGGTGGCAGTAGCAGTTGAATAATTATACAACATCATACATATTATAATTCGAACCCAGCCCACGGGTTTCACATTTACTCTTCCTCGCTGCCCTCCTGGATAATGGTCATGCAGCACGGGGCGAGACAGACGTCAGACGGTGGTTCTCCTGCAGCACGGGTTAACAAACCCTGAGTACTTGGGGTACTCCGCAAGACTTACCCGACTAAGGGTGTAAAATGAGACTCAGGAATGCAAGTCATAGGTAAGGCTAGCAGGAGAGAGAAGGTTTGCAGAAAAGCATTGCTAACCAACATTTTAATTATTTATTATTATAATCATAGTCATAATTCCAATAATCAATCTCATCTATCATCAATTCTCAACTTCCTTTGATCATTCGGTGAACCTAGTTGCGAACCACTTTTCGGGGTAGGTGTGAGGATCAAGTCTCCATTAACCGAGGAGCACGTCGATTCGAATCCAGAAAAATACCCAGCTGGGGATTCTAACCACACTGCACATGCAGCACGCCGGCATACATATACCAACCCGTCATCTAGGTCTTTCTATCCCGGAACCGGTCCTGCGCCACCCGGGAGCACAGTACTCCACTCGTCTCCAGGCACGCCGGCCACGTGGGTACACGCTACTCCCGCCATCTCTCCACTCCCAGTGCGTGGTTGTCGGTTCCAGCAATAGAGCCACCTGACTCTAGGCTTTCCACATAGGTATGTGGCTAGGCTGTTCATCATGATCACAGCAGGCCTACAACGAACGGTCCCTACTTCCTTCCTGCTGTCAGACTTGCATTGGGGCCTAGCCCGAATACAATACTGCCCGACAGTTTTATTATCATGCCTGAAGAGTAGTGTGACATGGGAAACGCCGTCCCATGAGCAGGCCACTCAACGAAACATATTTTGGGTGATACCGACCAGTTCCAAACTATTCCGAAAGCGACCATGCATTGGGACTCTAGCCCGAATACACATCGACCAACGGATAACAAGTTCTTCACCAATCATAAAGTATATACATGTACATAGCACAGAAAATAGTTTTTCTTTTATGGAATTCTAATTTCATTAAGCATGCCTAGCATTTTTCAAATTATTTATTTAAATCAGGTTTCAGGGTAATTATATGGGACAATGCATTTAGATAGGTAACAATCAACTCCTAGCAACTTAATGCAATAGATTAACTCGAATTGTAAAGGATTTCATAATAGAGGGTTAATGCACCGGGGCTTGCCTTGGATCGCGAAGAGGGTGGGATCAGGGTCGGTTCCACAGATGTCAAATCCCTGGATCACCTCCGGAGTCGGCTCCCCAGCAGTGGCCTCAACCTTCACTCCTTCGCTCTCGGTCACTACACGCGTGCAATGATGCATGCTTAACATGATGTAACAACGTAAATAGAAATGCGATAATCAACGATTAACATCTTGAGTACAACTTTCCTTCACGGAGAAGTTGTATTCGGAATTCGCAAAATAATATAACAATTACTATTTCTAACCGTCGTAGAAAGTCGCTGCACAACTTTATTACTACAACCTACAATATCATCTTACATTGCCAAGGATCATAGGGTGGTAGACCCTTGGACTACAATCAATCCAAAATACACACAAAACCCTAAATCCATTTCTCCTACTCATTTTATTCATTTTTCTAATTTCACTTATATTTACTAGCTGACCAAACTTACTCCAATTGTGACCAAAATTTATCAACAGCTAGATTTCATCATCAAACAGTGCCACAATTAATTTCATGATTTTTGGGACTACCTACAATTTATTAAAAATCACCAAAGTTGCATTATTCATTTATTTGGGTGATTTTTACTCCTAACATAAAAGGTTCTAAACCTAGATGTTATATTTTTCCTAAATACTAGGCATCACAGAGAGCTAACACAAAAATTTTCATAATTTTTGGAGCACCAGATTTATTTATACATAAATAACAAAGGATAGAACTATTCAAATAAATAAAAATGGAAAAGTCAATTGAAATTTCCTTGAAATAAAGAAAACGGCCCAGCCGGCCGGGACGGCCCAGCCGGCCCAGCACGGCCCACTACCCCGCGCGCCGTCACCCGCGCGCACGCGGCCCGCGCCCGCGCGAGCTGAGGCGCTGACAGGCGGGTCCCGCCTGTCAGCTCCTCCTCCTACCTCGCGCCGGCGCCCAAACGCGTAGGCGCGCGCGCACGGCCCGCACGGACCTCACCGCCGACGGTCCTTTCGGCGAAACCGAGCGCGGCCACCTAGACCCTAGGACCCCGTGAACACTCTAGCACCCTAAAACTCCTCCCCACACGCCTACACCGAGTCAAGCTCGACCATGGCGGACGCCGGGACACGGCGGACACGGACTGAGCACCACAGCGCAGTAGAGATCAAAGGACGGGTGGGGAATAAACAGAGGCTCACCACGAAGCTGTTGGGAGTGTAGGCGAGGACGGAAGTGGCTCGGTGGGGGCGGCTTGACGGTGACAACGAGAGGCAGCGGCTCGGCTCCGGCGACAGCCCTTCGTTCCGGCGATCCTATTGCGCCGCAAGAGAAGCCGACGCGAGCATCAGATTCAGGAGGTTACCGAGGCAAGGAAACACGGAACAAGAAGACCTTGGCTCACCCGGGACGAGACTTGACACGACGGCGAGGCAGGCGGCCGTGCTCCACCTGTCCGCGAGAGAGACGACGCGCGCAATGATGCAGTAGGGCACGATGGCTCAAGCAAGTGGGCGCAATTGAGGCGCCAGGGAACGTAGAAGCTGTGGGCACGAGGAATTGAACGACGAGGGTGCGGTGTGGGCGAATTTTGCCGGCGAACCGAGCGAACTCCGGCGAGCCGGGAAACGGGAAAAAGAGAAAGCGGTCCGCTCGTCGTATTTATAGGGCAGAGGACGAGAGGGAGAGGGAGAAGGGGACGCCCGCGAGTCAGCGTTGCCATCGTGGGAGCAGGAACGCGCGAGGACGGGCCGGCGTCACTCGGCCACGCCGGCGGCGTGCGAACAGGGGAGGGAGGACGAAGCCCATCCCCGGCTACTGTAGCTCCACTTTTCCCCACTTTTGTCTTTTGTACAAATATCTCCCAAATTTGTGTATAAAAATTAAAAACCACAAATACCAAAGTTGTAGCATTTTTCCTGCTGAACATTTTTGATTTTTGGATCTACCCCAAATTCGGCCAAATTTGAAAATTATTCAAAAGGGGGTGAATAGGGTTTTTGAATTTCAAACTGTATTTTAAAAATTACTTTTGATTTTACACAACAACTTGAAAAATGGCTAAAATATAAGTTGTTCCCCTCAGAGAGCTTTACAACTTTCATTAAGGAAGTTTTGTCAGATTCCAATTAATTTTTGAAATGGCATTTCAAATTTGATTTTTAATTCACTGTTTTGAGTTAAATTCAAATTTTTACAACAGAACTTCAAAATCTACAAAAATAAAAGTTGTCACGTTTTAAAAGATCTACAACTTTCATTTAGGGGTCATCTCAAGATTCCTTATAGATTTTGAATTAGGGTTTTGGGCCAAAATTTAGGGTTAATTCAGATATCCGATTAGGGTTTTGAATTTCCAGATCAATAATTTATCAATCCAAACCACTCTAGGACCCTAAGCACAATCATATGCAGATTAATTAATTTAAATATGATGACATGGCAAAGTTAATTATCCCGTAATACCCGAGGTATTACAGCCTTCCCCCCTAAAAGAAATCTCGTCCCGAGATTAGCTATTTTAGAAACTGAAATAAAGTAATGGAAAAGAAAATACATGGGACAAAATATTTTACACGAGCTCACGAAATAAGTAGAAGGGTTTTTAATACAGAAAGCACTAGTTAGACCGTTACATCTACAAGGTGGCGAAGAATTCTGGAAAATTCTCCGCAAGATAGTCCTCCGATTCCCAGGTTGCCTCATCTTCAGAGTGATCACTCCACTGGATCTTGTACCACCTGGTTGTAGTTCTTCGGGTAACACGGTCCTTTATGTCCAGAACTCGAACCGGCTGTTCTGAATACGTCAACTCGGGCTCAAGTGCCACACCTTCTACATCGGTCACTTGGTCGGGAACTCGCAGACACTTCTTGAGCTGAGATACATGAAACACATTGTGTACTTCCGATAGATGATCTGGCAATTGTAATCGGTAGGCAACCTTCCCCACACGCTCAGTGATTAAGAATGGTCCAATGTAGCGCGGGGCTAACTTGCCTCTGACTCCAAAGCGGTTGACTCCTTTCATAGGGGAAACCTTCAGGTACACATAATCTCCAACCTTGAATGCCAGCGGTCTACGCCGTTGATCGGCATAACTTTTCTGCCGAGAGTGAGCCACTTTCAGATTTTCTTGTATTACTCGAACTTTCTCCTCGGCTTCATTGACCAAGTCAACACCATAAAACCATCTTTCACCGGGCTCGGACCAATTCAACGGAGTACGACATCTGCGGCCGTACACTGCCTCAAACGGAGCCATCTTGATGCTTTCTTGGTAACTGTTGTTATACGAGAATTCGGCTAACGCCAAACACTCGTCCCACTTGTCGGGGTAATTCAATGCACAGGCCCTCAACATGTCTTCCACTATTTGATTCACCCTCTCGGTCTGACCATCGGTTTGGGGATGATAGGCCGTACTGTGTAAAAGTTTCGTGCCCAGTGATTTGTGGAAGGATTTCCAAAACTTGGATACGAACTGAGTACCCCGATCTGAAACAATGGTCTTTGGTATCCCATGCAGCTTCATGAGATTTTCAATAAATAGTTTGGCATAAGTTGGCGCCCTATACTCTTTCTTCACAGGTAGAAAATGGGCTTGTTTTGTGAGACGATCTACGATAACCCAGATGGAATCAAAACCTCTTGATGTCCTGGGCAATCCCACAATGAAATCCATACTGATGTCTTCCCATTTCCATGCGGGAACAGGCAATGGTTGTAGTTCTCCACCAGGCTTCATGTGCACAGCCTTAACCTTCTGACAGGTGTCACACCTCGACACATACTGTGCAATTTCTATCTTCATCTTAGTCCACCAGAATTTCTGTTTTAAATCCTGGTACATCTTGTTGCTTCCTGGGTGGATAGAGTACCTTGTAAGATGAGCTTCATCAAGAATCTTGCGACGTAGCTCAGAAACTTTTGGAACTACCAAGCGATTCTTGAACCATACTACACCTTCATCGTCAATCCTGAAACAATCTGCTTTTCCTACCTGGACTTTTTCTTTGATATGTTTGATGCCCTTGCTTCCCTTCTGAGCGGCCACGATCTCATCACGGATGGAAGTTTCAATACTGATATTTGCCAGACTGCCTTGTGGAACTATTTCTAGGCCCAACTTTTCTAACTCACAGCACAATGACAGACTATAAGGCTTCACAGTCAAACAGTTGCAGTGAGCCTTCCGACTGAGTGCGTCGGCAACTACATTAGCTTTACCAGGGTGATAATGTACTTCAATATCATAATCTTTGATCAATTCTAGCCATCTTCGCTGCCTCATATTCAGCTCTTCTTGAGTAAAAATGTACTTCAAGCTTTTGTGATCGGTGTACACATTGCAGGTGCTGCCTAGCAAATAATGACGCCAGATCTTCAATGCGTGAACCACAGCTGCCAATTCTAAGTCATGAGTAGGATAGTTTTCTTCATGAGGTCGGAGCTGTCGTGAAGCATAAGCGATAACTCTGCCCTCCTGCATCAGAACACAGCCTAGGCCAGTACCGGATGCATCACAATACACATCGAATGGCTTCTCAATGTCCGGTTGAGCTAGGACTGGTGCAGTAGTCAAACACTTCTTCAAGGTTTGAAACGCTGTCTCACAATCTGGCGACCACACAAACTTGACTTGATTCTTCAGCAAGTTGGTGATTGGCTTGGCTATCCTTGAAAAATCTGGGATGAAACGACGGTAGTATCCCGCCATGCCCATGAAACTGCGGACTTGATGAACAGTGGTTGGCGGCTTCCAATTCAATATTTCCTCTACCTTGCTCGGATCAACAGATACTCCTTCAGCTGAAAGAATATGTCCGAGAAAAGGAACTTTGTTCAACCAAAACTCACACTTGCTGAACTTTGCATACAGTTGATGCTCTCTCAAGCGAGTTAGGACAATACGGAGATGGTTGGCATGTTCTTCAGGTGTTTTGGAATAGACAAGGATATCATCGATGAACACGACAACGAATTTGTCGAGCTCGGGCATGAAGACGGAGTTCATGAGATACATGAAGTAGGCAGGTGCGTTGGTTAAGCCGAAAGACATGACTAGGTACTCATATAGGCCATATCTGGTGGTGAAGGCTGTTTTTGGAATGTCTTCGGGACGAATTTTGATTTGGTGGTAGCCGGATCTAAGGTCAATTTTAGAAAACACCTTAGCCCCAGCCAGTTGGTCAAAGAGTAGGTCGATACGAGGTAGCGGATATTTGTTTTTAACGGTCACCTCGTTGAGTGGGCGATAATCGATACAGAGTCGAAGAGACTTGTCCTTCTTTTTGACAAAGATAGCAGGACAACCCCATGGAGATGAACTAGGGCGAATAAAGCCTTTATCAAGTAGTTCTTGCAACTGAATTTTAAGTTCTGCCAATTCCTTGGGAGGCATCCTATAGGCTCTACGAGAGATAGGAGCCGTTCCAGGCTTAAGCTCAATGGCAAATTCAACATCTCGATCCGGTGGCAAACCAGGCAACTCATCAGGAAATACGTCTGGAAATTCGCAGACCACTGGAATCTTCATCACTTCTTCCACTGAAGTAGCACATAACCTTTGCACGGATTTCTCCACCTTTCTCACAGGTAGTGGAAGTTGGATAAGAAGTTGAGTTTGGCTATTGGGTATACTCACTCTTATGGTTCTATTCAGCACATCAATAAGAGCATTGTGCTGATACATCCAATTCATACCTAATATCACATCAATATCCTGGTTCTTTAGCACTATCATAGTAGTAGGGAACTTATGCCCTCCCAACTCTATAGGCACTCCCTGAACTACCTCTTTAGTAGACATACGCCCTCCGGGCGAGTGTATAAGGAAATCTTCCTTTATTTCCCCAATTGGAATTTCATGCTTGACGACAAAGGTACGATTTATGAATGAATGCGATGCACCAGAATCGAAAAGCGTAAGTGCAGGATGACTGGCAACAGGGAACCTACCCATCATGACGGGCTCTCCAGCAGGAATATCCTCAATCTGAGTGTAATAGACCTGACCTGCTTTCTTGACGATCTTGCCTCTCTGAGCATGCTGCTGATGACCACGATGCTGACCCTGCTGCTGCTGCTGATGTTGCTGTTGTTGACCACCTGGTGCATTCTGGTTGTACCTCTTGGGAAAAGGACAGTTGCGTGCCCAATGTCCCATCTTGCCACAGTTGTAGTAAGGATGATTGTAGGTGGTTTGGGGAGTAGTAACGCGAACGCCAGGGGCATTCGGCTGAGTGGCATTTTGTTGATTTGAAGTGTGGGAGGTGGCGGCGGTGCGCACAACCACCTGCTGATGAGGATAAGATGGGCGGTTTTGGTGGGTGGGGTGATAGATGATCTTCTGGCGCTTCTGGCTGCCAGAGAACGCAGGCCTCTTGTTCTTCTTCTTCTCCTCCTGGAGCTGACGGTTGCTTTCCTCGAAAGCCAGTGCACTATCAACTGCTTCATGAAAGGTGCATTTGAGATTATTAGACAAGCTGCGCTGAATCTTGTAGTTCAGGCCCCTGATGAAACAGGCCTTCTTCTTTTCATCAGTATTGGTGTACTCCGGTGCGTATTGTGCCAGATGGTTGAACTGCCCCAGGTATTGAGTGACAGTGGACTCATTCTGCTTCAGAGCTAGGAATTGGTCTAGCTTCAGCCTCATCACACCCGCAGGGATGTAATGAGCACGGAACGCCTCACGGAATTCCTGCCAAGTGAGTTGATGTCCAGGATCCTGTGCTGCCAATAGGTTGGCATACCAAGTGGTGGCAGGTCCACGGAGTTGCTGCGCTGCGAACAGAGGTTTCTGTATCTCTGTGCAGTGGATCAAGCTGAACTTCTGTTCCATGGTACGAAGCCAATCGTCTGCTTCCAGAGGTTCATCTGCCTTGGTAAACACAGGCGGACGGGTGTCGGTGAAATCAACATAGGTGGTTTCTTCGTTGTCGCGGCGACCACGACGCCCACCACGGTCTTGCTGACTCTGAGCTAGCATTGTTGCGACATTAGTCAAGGCGGTGATGGCCTCTGCCAGAGTATTTGGAAGTGGGGGTGCTTGGGGAGCTCCAGTCCCATGAGCAGAGTGGTCTCCCATCTGTTAACAAACAAACCCCTTAGGACCTATATTACACAGATGGAACATAGTAGTAGCACACACAAATATTACATTATTATACCACACGACTCGCGCCCACGCAAGAGTCACGTCCCATGACTAAGGTTCTTAGTACAAGCACCTATCTTACAGGCTGAAAGGATACTAGCTAACTTCCCTAGGCCTACACTAGCCTAGCCCTCGTCGACTGCAGACGCGTCACTGTCCTCGAAGTCCTCCTCGAAGTCCTCGTCACTCTCCTCGGAGTCCTCGTCGCTCTCCTCGGAGTCCTCGTCGCTCTCCTCGGAGTCCTCGTCAGAGTCTGCCTCCTCGACCTCGAGAGGCTCAACCTCCTCGTCAACGTCCTCCATGTCCTCATCCTCACCAAGGACAACTCCAAGCTCCGGATCCTCCTCCTCAGGTGCCGGGATAGGGTAGAGCTGATCGTTGAGTTGGTGCACCTCCTCCTGCAAAGCGATGTTGTCCGCCTCTAGCTGCGCGGCACGCTGCTCCACCCTCAGCATCCTGTCGACGATCGCATCCTCGCGCTCCCAAGCCTCATCCCGCTGCTGCGTCAGGCGGTCGACCTCCCGACGCAGGTCACGGTTGGTCCTCACATCCTGGTAGTGGTGGCGGCGAGCAACCTCGTACTCCTCCTCCCACTGCCCGACCAACTCCCGAAGTCTCCCGACCTCAGCCTCCAACTCCTCACTGCTGCGACGGGGTGAGCGACTCCCAGAAGCCTCGCCCTCCCCGGTACGCGGCGCCAGCTGGTGGTGCGGGACACCACGCGGTCCTGTCATCTTGCGTGCGGTGAGCTTGCAACGGGCCATCTGGAGAAGGTAAGCGGATCATATAAGATATATAAGTTAGCAAGAATAGGTTTGGTATCTTATCCCAATTACCCGCTTTTAAGGAGGAAGTTGTTTAATATGTGATTAACATGATGCATGCACGTGCTTACGAATTTAAATCATGCAAGTAAACACATACATAAGTAAATATACTTTTAACATAGGGCTAATAATAATAATAATATTATTCCACATGCTACTATAGCCACATAGTATTAAATATAGATTAAACTAAGACTATGGAATAAGTTAAGAATAGGAGCAATTTGGACCCAAAATAGCATATTAAGTTTTATGATCCAAAACATTTTGAAGTTTTCAAAAAGTAATCCGTAATGATTAGCAATGTAATGCTCTGGTACCAACTGTAACAGAACCGGCTAAATCACCTGGCCCACAGGCACCTGTCATTGTCACTAATGACTTCTGACAGCCGGGCCCGTGTTCCAAATGATCTAGACAGATCTGTCGGGCTACATCAGCGCCCCAAACTCCGCAGGATCACATTGCGAATACATTACAGATCACAACATTTCATAACAAATTACATCAGAGTACGGAAGCGGAATAAACATTACTTTATATTACAAGCCAGTTGTCCAAATAAAGTTCAATTGCGATTATTACAATCCATAGGTGGTGGCAGTAGCAGTTGAATAATTATACAACATCATACATATTATAATTCGAACCCAGCCCACGGGTTTCACATTTACTCTTCCTCGCTGCCCTCCTGGATAATGGTCATGCAGCACGGGGCGAGACAGACGTCAGACGGTGGTTCTCCTGCAGCATGGGTTAACAAACCCTGAGTACTTGGGGTACTCCGCAAGACTTACCCGACTAAGGGTGTAAAATGAGACTCAGGAATGCAAGTCATAGGTAAGGCTAGCAGGAGAGAGAAGGTTTGCAGAAAAGCATTGCTAACCAACATTTTAATTATTTATTATTATAATCATAGTCATAATTCCAATAATCAATCTCATCTATCATCAATTCTCAACTTCCTTTGATCATTCGGTGAACCTAGTTGCGAACCACTTTTCGGGGTAGGTGTGAGGATCAAGTCTCCATTAACCGAGGAGCACGTCGATTCGAATCCAGAAAAATACCCAGCTGGGGATTCTAACCACACTGCACATGCAGCACGCCGGCATACATATACCAACCCGTCATCTAGGTCTTTCTATCCCGGAACCGGTCCTGCGCCACCCGGGAGCACAGTACTCCACTCGTCTCCAGGCACGCCGGCCACGTGGGTACACGCTACTCCCGCCATCTCTCCACTCCCAGTGCGTGGTTGTCGGTTCCAGCAATAGAGCCACCTGACTCTAGGCTTTCCACATAGGTATGTGGCTAGGCTGTTCATCATGATCACAGCAGGCCTACAACGAACGGTCCCTACTTCCTTCCTGCTGTCAGACTTGCATTGGGGCCTAGCCCGAATACAATACTGCCCGACAGTTTTATTATCATGCCTGAAGAGTAGTGTGACATGGGAAACGCCGTCCCATGAGCAGGCCACTCAACGAAACATATTTTGGGTGATACCGACCAGTTCCAAACTATTCCGAAAGCGACCATGCATCGGGACTCTAGCCCGAATACACATCGACCAACGGATAACAAGTTCTTCACCAATCATAAAGTATATACATGTACATAGCACAGAAAATAGTTTTTCTTTTATGGAATTCTAATTTCATTAAGCATGCCTAGCATTTTTCAAATTATTTATTTAAATCAGGTTTCAGGGTAATTATATGGGACAATGCATTTGGATAGGTAACAATCAACTCCTAGCAACTTAATGCAATAGATTAACTCGAATTGTAAAGGATTTCATAATAGAGGGTTAATGCACCGGGGCTTGCCTTGGATCGCGAAGAGGGTGGGATCAGGGTCGGTTCCACAGATGTCAAATCCCTGGATCACCTCCGGAGTCGGCTCCCCAGCAGTGGCCTCAACCTTCACTCCTTCGCTCTCGGTCACTACACGCGTGCAATGATGCATGCTTAACATGATGTAACAACGTAAATAGAAATGCGATAATCAACGATTAACATCTTGAGTACAACTTTCCTTCACAGAGAAGTTGTATTCGGAATTCGCAAAATAATATAACAATTACTATTTCTAACCGTCGTAGAAAGTCGCTGCACAACTTTATTACTACAACCTACAATATCATCTTACATTGCCAAGGATCATAGGGTGGTAGACCCTTGGACTACAATCAATCCAAAATACACACAAAACACTAAATCCATTTCTCCTACTCATTTTATTCATTTTTCTAATTTCACTTATATTTACTAGCTGACCAAACTTACTCCAATTGTGACCAAAATTTATCAACAGCTAGATTTCATCATCAAACAGTGCCACAATTAATTTCATGATTTTTGGGACTACCTACAATTTATTAAAAATCACCAAAGTTGCATTATTCATTTATTTGGGTGATTTTTACTCCTAACATAAAAGGTTCTAAACCTAGATGTTATATTTTTCCTAAATACTAGGCATCACAGAGAGCTAACACAAAATTTTTCATAATTTTTGGAGCACCAGATTTATTTATACATAAATAACAAAGGATAGAACTATTCAAATAAATAAAAATGGAAAAGTCAATTGAAATTTCCTTGAAATAAAGAAAACGGCCCAGCCGGCCGGGACGGCCCAGCCGGCCCAGCACGGCCCACTACCCCGCGCGCCGTCACCCGCGCGCACGCGGCCCGCGCCCGCGCGAGCTGAGGCGCTGACAGGCGGGTCCCGCCTGTCAGCTCCTCCTCCTACCTCGCGCCGGCGCCCAAACGCGTAGGCGCGCGCGCACGGCCCGCACGGACCTCACCGCCGACGGTCCTTTCGGCGAAACCGAGCGCGGCCACCTAGACCCTAGGACCCCGTGAACACTCTAGCACCCTAAAACTCCTCCCCACACGCCTACACCGAGTCAAGCTCGACCATGGCGGACGCCGGGACACGGCGGACACGGACTGAGCACCACAGCGCAGTAGAGATCAAAGGACGGGTGGGGAATAAACAGAGGCTCACCACGAAGCTGTTGGGAGTGTAGGCGAGGACGGAAGTGGCTCGGTGGGGGCGGCTTGACGGTGACAACGAGAGGCAGCGGCTCGGCTCCGGCGACAGCCCTTCGTTCCGGCGATCCTATTGCGCCGCAAGAGAAGCCGACGCGAGCATCAGATTCAGGAGGTTACCGAGGCAAGGAAACACGGAACAAGAAGACCTTGGCTCACCCGGGACGAGACTTGACACGACGGCGAGGCAGGCGGCCGTGCTCCACCCGTCCGCGAGAGAGACGACGCGCGCAATGATGCAGTAGGGCACGATGGCTCAAGCAAGTGGGCGCAATTGAGGCGCCAGGGAACGTAGAAGCTGTGGGCACGAGGAATTGAACGACGAGGGTGCGGTGTGGGCGAATTTTGCCGGCGAACCGAGCGAACTCCGGCGAGCCGGGAAACGGGAAAAAGAGAAAGCGGTCCGCTCGTCGTATTTATAGGGCAGAGGACGAGAGGGAGAGGGAGAAGGGGACGCCCGCGAGTCAGCGTTGCCATCGTGGGAGCAGGAACGCGCGAGGACGGGCCGGCGTCACTCGGCCACGCCGGCGGCGTGCGAACAGGGGAGGGAGGACGAAGCCCATCCCCGGCTACTGTAGCTCCACTTTTCCCCACTTTTGTCTTTTGTACAAATATCTCCCAAATTTGTGTATAAAAATTAAAAACCACAAATACCAAAGTTGTAGCATTTTTCCTGCTGAACATTTTTGATTTTTGGATCTACCCCAAATTCGGCCAAATTTGAAAATTATTCAAAAGGGGGTGAATAGGGTTTTTGAATTTCAAACTGTATTTTAAAAATTACTTTTGATTTTACACAACAACTTGAAAAATGGCTAAAATATAAGTTGTTCCCCTCAGAGAGCTTTACAACTTTCATTAAGGAAGTTTTGTCAGATTCCAATTAATTTTTGAAATGGCATTTCAAATTTGATTTTTAATTCACTGTTTTGAGTTAAATTCAAATTTTTACAACAGAACTTCAAAATCTACAAAAATAAAAGTTGTCACGTTTTAAAAGATCTACAACTTTCATTTAGGGGTCATCTCAAGATTCCTTATAGATTTTGAATTAGGGTTTTGGGCCAAAATTTAGGGTTAATTCAGATATCCGATTAGGGTTTTGAATTTCCAGATCAATAATTTATCAATCCAAACCACTCTAGGACCCTAAGCACAATCATATGCAGATTAATTAATTTAAATATGATGACATGGCAAAGTTAATTATCCCGTAATACCCGAGGTATTACACCTGATAATCAACTTGAATTTGGTATGCCTTTCGATTTTTATGAAAATTAACCTGATTTTGCTATAGCTAGCCAACTTCAATCGGGTCCTTCGACGCATGAAACCGATAAAACCGATCGCGGCATGGCTAGCTCTTCAGCTAGGCAGGTGAATCCGACTAGGCCATCGGCGGGTCGTAACACTGTTTTACCTAATCCCCCGCCGTCACCTAGTCAGATTCCAGTGGCTAATAATGCGGTCACCGATTCCTCCAAGACCGATGTAGACGCTATCGTAAATCGGTTCAAAACTGAGATGACTAAATCCATTGAGAGGAATCTGGGGATAACCATTAAGCCTATTCAGAGCTCATACCAAAAATCATATCCTTCCACCTATGATGTTTTGCGGGCACCGATTGGGTGGAAGATGCCCGATTTCCAGAAATTTAATGGTGATGATAGTAAAACCACTATAGAGCATATTGGCATGTATCTGGCTCAGTTAGGAGAAGCTAGTGCTCATGATTACATGAAAATTGGATGTTTTCCTTTATCTTTGTCTGGTACAGTATTTGCATGGTTTTCTTCATTGCCACCATATTCAATTAGTACCTGGAATGATTTGGAGGAAAAATTTCATAACTATTTCTTTACTGGTGTTCAAGAAACTAAACTGTCACATCTCACATCGGTTCGTCAAGGGTGTGATTCCGTACTTGATTATGCTAAACGTTTTAGGGACGTTAAGAACCGATGCTTTAATTTGAATATTTTGGATAGAGATTTGGCAGATTTATTTCTTAACGGTATGAACTCTAATATTAGAGAGAAATTGGAGCACTATGAATTCTCTAGCATTAATCAATTATTGCAAAAGGCTATTGCTGTATAATCTCGTTTAGCAAGTGAATCCAAGAAATCTTATCGGACCCATGTGTTGGAATGCTCTGACAACGAGGACGATGAGAATTTGGAGTGTAACTCTGCTGAATCTGTTTGGTCTCCAGATAAAAAAGGAATTTCTTGCCCATCTCTGAAACCGATTTCTAAAAATCGGCAGGATGAAATTAAATTTACTTTTGATGTTTCTAAATGTGATCGGATCTTTGATGAATTGCTTAGAACCGATAACATTAGAACTACTCATACCTTGCCGTCTAGTGAAGAATTGAAAAAACGGGCGTATTGCAAATTTCATAATTCTTCTAGTCATGCTACTAATGATTGCAACTATTTTCGTCGACAGATACAATCGGCCCTCAACGAAGGACGATTGAACTTAGCTGAGATGATGGTTGACAAAGTGCCTTTTCCGATGAATGTCATCGAGAAAGGGGAGCCCGCTATTTTGATTTGTCCAGAGCAAGCCGACACCACGCAAGGCAAGAACGTGATTATCGGTGAACCACGGGAGGCACCGAAACAAGTTTCGGGGCGTCAAGTGGTGCTTGAGAAGGACGAAGACGACAAGACGAAGCTGACAATCTCTGCAGGGTCGTCGCAGTACTTATCTCGGCAGCGGCGTTGGGAGGCCACGGCGGCACAGCAGAGGCCAGCCAGGCCGGTTCCAGGAACACGGCCCAGCCGGCTACAGAAGCCGGCCAGGCCGGTTCTGGCACCAACCCGGTCAGGCCAGGTACAGTAGCTGGCTCGGCCAGTTTTGTTGGGGGTGGCGGCTCTTCTTCCTCTGCTGCTCCCAGGGCCGCCAGCGCTGGTGGTGCCCAGGTGATCAGGACGTTCGTCCCAAAGCGTCTAGAAATTGGCACTTGGAAGACGAACGCAAGTTCAAACAAGGGGAAGGTCGTTCCAAAGAAGCTTTGCACGTTTGACCGGCTCATGAAAAAGTATCGGCAAGAAAAGGCCGATTCCCAGAATCAGCCCATAAAAAAAAGAGAGGCTACACCGTCAAAGCAAGATGAGCAACCAAAGAAGATGACGGTGGCTCCGGCAGCGTCTCCGGCGCAGGAGGTTGCTCGCCCTCGCGTCTCTCGTTGGGGTCCCCCACCTCCACCTCAGCCGCATTGGGGCCCCAACGGGGTGTTCGTGCCGTATCCCTTCCTCATGCAGCAGCAGCCGATGAACGGAGCGTCTTCATCATCGGTGTTTAGTCGATTGGGCTACGGTCAATCGGGCTACGGCGGCCAAGGGGCGACGCTCCCGCCGCCGTCAGCGAGGTTGGTGATTGGTGATGGAAGAGATAAGGCTTCACCGCGACAAGTCTATGTGCCTAAGAGGGTCGTGGAGTCTCCCATTGTTCCTATTGCTCCTACTGCACCGCCGCCGAAGGAGGCACCTTCGGCAACAATTCTTATCGGCTCTCAAGAGATGCCTATCGTTGACAACGATGAGCCGATGAGGATTGAGGAGCCATCATCCACCGCTCCGGAGGTCGCCGCTAAGGTTGTGGAGAAGAAGCCGATTGATCCAAAATATTTGCAACCGAAGTGGTGCCCGCCGGGATTGACCAAGACGCAGCGCGCCAAACTCAGCAAAAGCGGGAGAAGTTGGAAAAAATAAGAGAGGAGATCTTCAATGCTGCACACCCAATTTTTCGCAAACTCAGAAAGGAAGTGATCCGGCATGCTTCACAAAATCTGCAGAGAAGGTTGCTGGGCAGAAAGATCTGCAAGAAGCGAAGTCTGCACAGGTCGCAGAAACCCGCCAGGCCGGGTCAGAGCCGGCCCAGCCGGGTTTCCCAGGAACCGGCCAGGCCGGATCTGCCTGAAGCCGGCCAGGTCGGGTTTTGCGGCTTCGTCTCCCGCCGCCGCCGCCGACGCCGGTTCACTAGAATCGGCTGTCGCTGCTGTTTCTTCTGTTGTTGCAGGTTCTGGTAACGCAGAAGATGAGGAGATGGTCGATTATGAGCCGACGCCGCCGCGCGCCGAACTTAATGTCGTTTACCTGTCTTTCGATTACTATGTAATCGATGAAGATGAAGGTTCGGCGACGGCTCAGTTTTGCTTCGAGACAGAGGATGCCGTCTTCAAGAAGCCGGAGGATTCCGTCAACCACCTTCGGCCGCTCCATATCAAGGGGCATATCAACGGCACGCCGGTTCATCATATGTTGGTGGATAGCGGCGTGATTGTCAATCTAATGCCGCATTCGCTCTACAAGAAGCTCGGCGGCACGGAGGGGGAGCTAATGAAGACCAACATGACGATCACCGGAGTTGGAGGCGGCGAGCCAATTCCAGCTTTGGGCGTAGCGACGATGGTGTTGACCGTCGGCAGCAAAACGTTGGCAACCATGTTCTTCGTCGCCGAGGTACAAGGTAGCTATAATCTCATCCTTGGTCGTGATTGGATTCATGCCAATCGTTGCGTTCCATCCAGTTTGCACCAAACTTTAATTCAATGGGTGGGGGATCAAGTTGAGGTTATTCATGCTGATTCATCGGCCTCCATTGCTACGGCCTATGCTCCTTCGCTCGGGGGGCACGATGGTATTGCTTGCTTATCTGGTCATGACTTGTCTGGCGTTGAGTTTATTAGCGTCACTAAGGAAGGATTTGTGCCTGTGTCATTGAGCCGATTGATAATCGGCTCAATATCATCGTGTAATTAATTTTTTGCAATGGATGCTAATGTTGAATGGTTGAAACATCGTGTGGATCAATATCGGGCTTCTATGACCGATGTCTGTGAAACAATTGATGATATTGATGAGCTCAATAAGTTGGGCCAAGGTTTCACATCGGCCGACCCATTAGAAGAAGTTGACATTGGGGATGGTTCTACACTAAGGCCGACGTTCATTAATAAAAATTTGAAAGCTGATTATAAAGCTGAATTAATCGCGCTTTTAAAAGAATATGCTGATTGTTTTGCATGGAGCTATAATGAGATGCCCGGATTGAGCCGAGAGCTTGTTGAGCATCGGCTTCCCATTAAGCCTGGATTCCGGCCTCATAAGCAACATCCTCGCTTCTTTCATGTTAAAATTTACAACCTCATTAAAGAAGAAATTAATCAGTTGTTGGAAGCGGGATTTATTCGCCCATGCAGGTATGCGGCGTGGATCTCTAATATTGTGCCCGTTGAAAAGAAAGGATCGGGTAAGATTAGAGTTTGCATTGATTTTAGAGATTTGAATAGAGCCACTCCAAAAGATGAATATCCTATACCTATTGCCGATATGATTATTAATGATGCTTCAGGACATAAAATTCTTAACTTTCTTGATGGTAACGCTGGTTACAATCAAATATTTATGGCCGAAGAGGACACGTCTAAAACGGTCTTTGTTTGTCCTGCGTTTGTTGGATTATTTGAGTGGATTGTCATGACATTTGGATTGAAAAATGCCGGTGCTACCTATCAACGTGCTATGAACTTAATCTTTCATGATTTAATTGGCGTGGTCATGGAAGTATATATTGATGATATTGTGATCAAATCGGCTGCCAATAATTCTCACTTGGCCGATTTGCGTCTTGCTTTTGAGAGGATGCGCCGGTATGGTTTAAAGATGAATCCGCTTAAATGTACTTTTGGTGTATCGACGGGCAAGTTCTTGGGATTTATTATTCATGAGAAGGGCATAGAAGTTGATCCCAAGAGAATAGAGAGTATCAAGGAAGTTCAGGCGCCTGCATGTAAAAAAGACTTACAAAAGTTTCTGAGAAAGGTGAACTACTTGAGAAGATTTATTGCTAACTTGTCCGGTAAAGTTATTCCTTTCACCCCCATATTGAGATTGAAAGATGAGAGTGAGTTTGCTTGGGGGCAAAGCAACAAGAGGCATTTGAGAAGATCAAGAAATACTTGTCGAAGCCATCGGTTCTTCGTGCTCCAAGGAGAGGAGTTCCTTTTAAATTATATATTGCTGCCGAAGAAATAATAATTGGTGCGGTTTTGACTCAAGAGGATGATGGCAAGGAGTATGTTATTGCTTATATTGGTCGTCGTCTTCTTGATCCCGAGACAAGGTATGCCCGTATTGAAAAATTATGCTTATCATTATACTTTGCTTGTACTAAGATGAGACATTACTTGTTAGCTAGTACATGCATTGTTGCTTGCCAGGCCGATGTAATTAAACATATGTTATATTGGCCAATCCTTAGTGGAAGGATCGGTAAATGGGCAAATGCATTGGTTGAATATGACTTGACTTTTGAGCCTTTGAGAGCTATAAAAGGTCAAGTTCTTGCTGATTTTATTGTTGAGCGTGCAATTGATTTAGGAGATGAGATCAATTACATAACTTTTACTCCTTGAAAACTTTATTTTGATGGATCGGTTTGTAAACAAGGCCAATGTGTTGGTATTGTTATTATTTCACTACATGATGCTGAGATGGATGCGTCAAACCGATTAGAAAATTATTGCACTAATAATCAAGTCGAATATTTAGCTCTTTATTGCGGCTTGGAGATGTTGAATTCCATGGGAGTAAAACATGTTGAGGCTTATGGTGATTCTTTATTAGTGGTACAACAAGTTTCTGGTGAATACCAATGTTTAGGGGAATCACTTAATGCTCATCTTGATACTTGTCTTGATTTAATTGCGTCTTTTGCCGAATTTAAAATTCGGCACATACCGAGACATGAAAATTCAAGAGCCAACATGTTAGCGCAGCGAGCATCAAGCTTTGACGTCGGTGGGCGTAAAGATTTAAAGTCGGTGCAAAGCATCTTTTCTGGTTTCTGTGCAGGTACGTGGAAACGGCCCAGCCGGGTCTAGGAGTCGGCCAGGCCGGCTCTGGACCAAACCCGGCCAGGCCGGATACAGAAGGCGGCCAGGCCGGTTCTGGCCAGGAACCGGCCAGGCCGGGTGTTGAAGCCGGCTTGGCCGGATATTGCGGCTTTGATCTAAATCGGTCAGAATTGTGCCAAGTTGATGGGCAGGCCGATTTGGAGGATTGAAGGACTCCCTTGTTAAATTTTCTGCGAGATCCCAGCACTAAAGCCGATAAAAGTATTCAGCGGATTGCGTTTAAGTTCACTTTGCATAATGATGAGCTTTATCGGAGGACCGCCGATGATTTGTTGCTCAAGTGCTTGGTACCTGATGAAGCTAAAGTGGCTATGGGGGAAGTCCATGAAGGTGTTTGTGGTAGGCATCAATCGGCTCCTAAGATGAAATGGCTTTTGAGAAGGGCTGGTTTTTATTGGCCTACTATGATAGCCGATTGTTTTTGCTACTATAAAGGATGTGAGGAGTGCCAACGGTTTGGTAATATTCAGTTAGTGCCTGCTGCAATGCTTCATCCTATAATCAAACCGTGGTCTTTTCGTGGTTGGGGACTAGACTTCATTGGCCAAATTCATCCCCCTTCTTCAAAGGGTCATTGCTTCGTGTTGGTGGCCACAGATTATTTTACTAAGTGGACCAAAGCGGTGCCTTTGAAGAATATGACACATAAGGAGGTGATTGAGTTTGTGACTGAGCATATTATTCATAGATTTGGCATTCCTCAGACTTTGTCTACGGACCAGGGGAAAGTCTTTTATATCAAAAGAGGTGCGAGAATTTGCCGAATCATATAAGATTAAGTTGCTCAATTCATCTCCATACTATGCTCAAGCCAATGGCCAGGCTGAGTCTAGTAACAAGACCTTGATTAAGCTTATCAAGAAAAAGATAGAGGACAATCAAAAAGGTGGCACGAGGTATTATCAGAGGCTCTGTGGGCTCATCGTATATCTCGTCATGGTGGTACAAAGGTAACTCCTTTTGAGCTAGTATATGGACAAGAGGCCGTGTTACCCGTCGAGGTGAATTTAAATGTATATCAGCTCGCTAAGCAAGATGACTTGTCTGCCGTTATGTATCATGATTTAATGATGGGCAATATTGATGAGGTGAAAGATAAAAGGTTAATGGCTCTAAAGGAGATAGAGAAGGACAAAGCACGAGTTGCCAAAGCTTATAATAAGAAAGTGAAAATTAAGTCGTTCCAAGTTGGAGAACTAGTATGGAAAACAATATTACCAATTGGGATCAAGAGCAATAAGTTCGGCAAGTGGTCGCCTAGTTGGGAAGGTCCTTACAAAGTGGTCAAGGTGATATTCGGTAATTCTTATATGCTAGAGACATTGCAAGGTGATCGTCCCCCAAGGGCAATTAACGGGAGGTATTTGAAAAAATACTTTCCAAGTGTTTGGCAAGAAGCCTAGGTGCTCTCCAAGCAATGGCCGGTACATGTATCGCCCTTAGAACAAAAAATGGCCGATGTATACATCGCCCTTAGTCACTAAACAACCGTTGGGTTAAGTATCGTCGTTGTTTGGTTTTGCTTGTGTTTTCAGGTCCATATGCAGCAATTCACCTGAAAACAGGGGGGCATATGTTCGCACTCAAATTTGGCGTAGTCTGCAAAATAGGCTAGGCCGGGTATCGAACCCGGCTAGGCCGGGTTTTGGCCCTTGTGCCAGGCCCCGTCAGCAGGACACGTGTCGCCCCAGGAGACCCCGTGAAACCCGGCTTGGCCGGGTTTGGTCGAGTCCGAGCCGATTAATAGATGTAATCGGTTTTTGTTAGTTTTTTGACGTGGGAAACTTAGAGACTTACCTAAATACGTGTTTCCTATTAGGATAAGACCACCCCCCTCTATATATATGGAGGATCATGGCCGATTGAGATCTTAACCATCCAATCGTCAAAACACATCTACCAAGTAGATTCTCGCGGTGGTTCATCTCTATCCTGCTGTTCGACTCGACTCTCCGCGAGTTTAGTCGGCGTTCTAGGTGATCTCCGCGATCCCTAGGGCAACCTCTACGTGCATCTCTCCGACGGATCTTTCCGAGGGGTGTTCAGGAGTTTCCGGCGAAGGACGGGCGCTACATCGACCACCAAACGTCCTCTACTGCTGAAGACGGTCGTCCCGACGACCAGAAGACCGGAACCCTAGCTTCCTCGGCGAACCCGAGGAAACCGGCTCAGCCGACTATCAAAGTCGGCCAGGCCGGGTAGGCGTCTCGGCCGGGTTTTGAAACCGGCCAGGCCGGGTTTCGCGGGCGTGCTGCTCCGTGCTGTTTCGTTTCATGCGCGACTGTGCGATCTAGCACCTTGCTGTGTGTTGTCCCGTTTCGGCGTCAACAGCTAGTTTTCGGATATGATATATTCTTTTAATAACTCAACAAACAGGATAATTTAGGGATCGATACGAGGAAGAGCTGGCAACACTGATGTCACACTGGTGAGGGATGGCTCAGCCTGCATACATGCTACTCTAAACTATGAGGTATACTAGTTTTTAGTTGTGACTACCTAAATAGAACTTTTGCTTTTCCAATCCAAATGAAAAAGAAAATGAACGTCAAGGGTTTAAAGATGCTATCTAAGTGCTTATCCTTTTCAGGGAACAGGGACTGTGATTTCAGAATCCCTTCTTTTGCGGGGAAGCTAGGAAACCCTAAGTGAATGCGTATTGGAGTCGGAATAGATAGCAAGCACCATATATAGGCCTATCATTGGTCCCTGGCATTAAATCTTTAGTTATTGACAAAGGAATCTTGGAAAGCCGAGTGATGGGCAGCATAATCTTATCCTATGTTGTACTCCTACTGTCCTATCTGTGTACCACAACAGAAAATCGAGTTAAGCTCTCCAGCAATGTTGTTAGCTCCAGCCTCTAGATAACATTCATGTGGAAAGGCCGAGAGAAAGGCAGGGAAAGATTGATCACGGGCATCCAGGAACTCAAACGAAGTCAAACCCGATTAACGTTTAGAATATCATGCACGTCAGGAGTTTCATAGGTACTGGCTACTGCATCGAATCATGAACGGATCAACAGCCTGGTGTTTAGCAAGTCAACTGAGCAACTAAGTGTGATTAAGATCAGAAAGAGGTGTTAGTTTAGTACCTGTGTCGGTGGGATGAACGAATTAACAAGATCTTGGTTTTGAGATTCAGCCGTCCAAGAATACTGGGAAGCCAGGGACAGTGACGGAACATGCAGAGGCGGCAGTAGAGCAACAGCCTGTCCAGGTTAAAAAAAAAAAACACACACACACACACAAAGTAAGGGATTTGCATGGCACATGGAAGCTTAAACGGCAATTTACTTTTCTGAGGCTGTGGACAGATCCCATAGTTGGGATTGTAACGAGGATGGACAGCCTAGGTAGGATAACTCATGGCTGTGGGCCCCTGGTATCTTCAGATCTCTACTGCAAACTACAAGCATGTGAAGATATGTATGGCCTAGCTTATCTATCAGATGGAGAGAGAGAGAGAGAGAGGTTGCCAAGTCCAAAAATCCTGATATCTTAAATCCCGGCAAAACCTGCGTGGCATATCTGCTTCACATGTTTTTTAGGTTGGCTTCTTGTTTCATTAAACCAACCAGATTTGGCTCTCCGATTGGCTGCTGCCTGCACTTTCCTGATCTTTCCTCGAGTTGGATAAACAAATAGCGACACAGCATACCTCCTGCTAACTAACGATCTCCAGCTTCTCATCCTTTTGCACTACTGCCGCCCTTGTATCCTGCTTGCCCTTCAACTTTCACACAGCCTGTCAGCCATTGCATTACTAGCTTTTCTTCACTTTTAGTTGGCATCTCTTGTTTCTAGTACAAAAGGATGCTGTTTGCTTCATAAGCGCAAGGAGAGATAGAACGGCGAAGCCACCCACAGTACTCAGAACTCTCCGTCACTTAGGCTCCGAAATGACTAATGGGTGCTGAGGATAGAGTTGCACGTATTCAACCATTCTGTGTCCCTGCTAACATATGCAGATTGCCAGTGGCTATGACCTGTAACCAAAGAAGAGGAAAAATGCGAGATAAGCAGCTGGACCATGAGAACCAGGGATACAGGTGAGTAAATCTTCAGTTTCTCTTTGGTTAATTCTTAGTTCAGTGTTAGCTCACTATCAATCATTTCACTTCAAGCGTAGTGCAATCAGACTCAAGCTATAGTTATAGTTTGTATGGCAAAATCCCCCTGTTCTAAGGGATGCGTACTACACAGGGTACTGATCTTTCCAACTGGCCGTTTCAGGTATGGCTATTGATTTGCTTCATATTCACAGAATCCTCTCCACCTTGTTGGAGATCAAGGGAATAATCATCGCGAGAGATATAAAAGGTAGAGATAATATCCAGAAAATAACCCAATCATTGCTGAAAGCTGGTGAGCAAAAGCTTTTATGCACCTTGGAAGAGCCAATGGACGAGCACTGCATACAAGACAGCAAGGACTCAATTCGGAGAACAATCGTGGAGCACGATAAGGTCTTCAGACAGCAGGTACGTAGCATGTAGCCTTGTTCTCTAGTTATCCATATATCATAAGGATTCACCAGAAATAAATAAATAAATATAAGAAAGCAAGAGATCAGGCACCCTCATAGGTCTTGACTCCTGAGCCTTTTGATTTGCAATGTATATTTGCAAGTATAGGCAAGAAGTTAACAGACTGCTGCAGTTTCGTAATACTCCGTATTATATTGTAGTGGACACTACTGCTTATGCTGCATAAGCCTTCATCTTTCTTGTGATAAGTTGACAACCAGTTGTTAGTCAAACCTAAGTTGTCTTTCTTCGTGAAACAAGAACTTTTCCATCTGATACTGCTTCTTTGCATCAGGTGCATGAGCTGCATCGTTTGTATCATGTACAAAAATCATTGATGGCTGAATGCAACAACCATAGTTATCAATCGAGAACAGAAGAAACTCATGAAATGGTGCAGGGATCAAGGTCGAATCTGAAGAGCAGCCCTTCTACCTCAGGGACAAATCAATCTGCTCGCCTTGGTAATGCACAACGCTCAACTCCCCAGCAAGTAACTGAAGATTTGAGTCTTCACGAATGCAAGCCAGTTAACTGCCTCAGCCTCTTTAGTGATGAAAACTCAACAGTCAAAGAAAGATTTCACAGGGAGAACCATAAATCAGCTGAAGATGAAAGTTGGAGTGGCTCTGTAGAGAGTGATCTTGACCTCAAACTAAGCATTGGCCCCAGTTCGCATTCACCGAAAACACTGCACTGGCTATTCTCACGAAGCAATGAAAGAAATCCTTCTGGTCAGCATCGATGAGAGCAAGATAGTAAACATCTCATCATTTAGTTTGATTTGATGACGTCAGAATCAAAACACAGCACACCATAGTTTCATATGCTCAGAAAGCTGAAATCTCCATTAGAACTGGCATGTATGGAAATACAGGTCTGAAGAAAAATGAACTTCTAACTCCCATGGCACCCCGGGCAAAAAAAAAGACCCAGAAATGCTTCCATCAGATTTTGATCAGAATTATTTAGTCAGACACTAGTGATCTGTATGCAAAAATATAGGCTCCCAGGTACCAATGCTTTCTATGGCTAGGACTGCACTAATGTAACGCCAAGCAAAGGATTGGTAACAATTCAGTTCTTGCTTGTCTTGTGCATAACTTTTGAGTTTCAGACAAAAGCGTTAAGAAAACATTAGGTAAGTACTGATTTTGAAAGAACAAAAAGAAAATCCCTTTCAATTCTCCTACAGCAATAATTATGTAGTTACATTCAATTGTATAATTAGTATTGTTGAATGACCCACCATGATTGATGCTTTGCTATTTTGCCTTTGTATTGTGTGCACGCCATGCTTTTAAGTATCATTTTTTTTTTTTCAAAATCAGCATGTCCACTGTTGCAATCAAACACCCACTTCATCATTACCCAGCCAACAAGATCTGCCTTGTGTAGTTCTTCATTGCAAACAAAGATTGCCATTATTTAACTGCTTTGGATTCATAAGCAGCCTTCTAAAGCTTTGCCCTGCTGTTCAGAGTTGACCTTCCGATATTCCCAAAAAAAAAAAAAAAAAAAAAAAAAAAAAAAAAAAAAAAAAAATCTATATCCTGCATTCACCAGAATCCACCGCATGAGCACTCTCCATCTCTGAAGTGATGAAACCTCATATTGTCCCTGACTATAATCTCGATGGGCTCAACTTTTGACACCAATCTAATAAACAAATGGCAGTCCTCACATATCCTTAGATTCTTTACTATCCTAATTGAGGATCTAGACTCAAGTGTGAGCAATCCAAATGACAGAGCAAGCTTCTCACTATGACCCATTAGCAACTTCTCTTTCTCTTCCTCACTTACATTATAAACAACTGAACTAAGGACTGGCACATAACCTGCAAGCTTCAATTTTGCCCGTAGCTCCAATAATGTTTTCTTTATTTCATGCATCCATGGGTGGGTATTATCGCCAGCAAAGAACTGATGCACAAAGCCATCACGGCCTTCAAACCAGCTCACTGCAGGGTCCTTTTTGAGCCCCCGAATTCTCATCAGTTTCCTAACCTTTGAGACTTCATCCCATTCTCCCGCTGATGCAAGTGTATTTGATAACAACACATAGTTCCCTATTCCCTCTGGCTCAAGCTTAAAAAGATGTTGAGCTGCAACTTTAGCGACTTCAGTATTTCCATGGATTCGGCAAGCCCCTAACAGTGCCCCCCAGACACCACCATGAGGCTCCACATTCATTGATTTCACAAGGTCAAAGGCTTCAGACACCAATCCAGCCCGACCAAGCAAATCAACCATACAAGCGTAGTGGTCTGCGGAAGGCAATATCCCATACATGTCCTTCATCTGCGCAAAGTAGCAGCGCCCTTCTTTTACCATCCCCGCATGGCTGCAGGCTGTCAATACTCCAATGAAGGTAACATGGTTGGGTTCCACATCTGCCCTCCTAACCATGTCCTTGAACAAAGCAATTGCATCATTGGCCCTCCCGTGTGATGCTAGGCCAACAATCATTGAGCTATAGGTATACACGTTCTTCTCTTGCATCCCTTCAAAAACCCTGCACGCCTCATCGATGAGACCGCATTTGGCATACATGTCCACCAACCCAGACCCGACAACTACATTCCTCCAAAGACCATTCCGTTCTGCAATTTCCCGAACCCAGGCAGCTCGCCTCACTGCACCGAGCTGAGAACAAGCTGAGATAGCACCGGTGAGTGAAACTTCATCAATGGGCATGCCGGCCACCGCCATCTGCTCAAATGCCCCGAGTGCCTTTACTGGCACGGAGTTCTGTGCATACCCCGTTACCATTGCCGTCCACGCCACCATATCCTTAACCGGGCAGAGCGCAAAGACCTCCTCAGCTGAACCCATATCACGGCTTCTAGAATACGCCGCCACAATGCTTGTCCACGAAATGACATCCTTGACCACCATTTCATCGAACACCTTACGCGCGGCACTAACATCGCCGCACGCGACATAGGCACCGATCAACGAGTTCTCAACAAACCGATGCTTATCGAAGCCTCCAAGCAGGAGCGACACCGCGTGCGCACCTGCCGCGGCAGGCAGCGAGCGCGCTGCCGCGGCGGACTTGGCCAGCGGGGAGAAGGCGAACGGGAGGAACGGGAGCTCGCGGCCGTGCGCGCGGCGGAGGCGGGAGAAGACGCGGAATGTCTCGAGGGGCGACCGGGTGAGGTGCGCGAAGCGGAGCAGCGCGGCCGCGAGGAACGGGTCCGGGGGCGAGAGGGAGGAGAACACGGCGACCGCGTAGCGGAGCGGCGCTTGCGCGGGCGCGGGCGCGGTCGGGAGCGGGAGCGGGAGCGGGAGCGCGGCGAGGCGGCGGAGCAAGCGGGAGAGGAGGAATGGGACGGACGGCGGCGGGAGGTGGGGGCGGAGGCGGACGATGAGGCCGTGGAGGTGGCGGAGGTGCGGGAGGGACGGAGAGGACGCGACGGCCGCGAGCAGCAGCGAGGCGAGCGACGGCGGCGGGAGGAGCGGGAGCGGCAGGTCCGTCGGCGGGCGCGGTTGTGGAGCGGACAGAAGCCGCGCGGGCGGGTGGCCGTGGCGCGGGGCGAGGTGGGCCATGCCGGCGGTGAGGAGACGTCATGGGCGCGGGGCGAGGCGCGGCGCCATGCAGACGGACGAGAGCGTGAGCGTGAGCGTCGCGGGCGCGGCGGGTTCCCTGGTTTCGTCTGTCGAAACGAGCGGTTTGTCGCGGGCGCGGGAGACGGCGAGCAAGCAAATACCCCTCCCTCTTCTGGGCTGTGCGCGTCAGGGCCATCGGCATGTTGTTGAAAGCGGTGCAGCGTGGACCAGGCCCATCGTATGGTGCCCACGGAGGAGTCGATCGATCGCATCGCGCGCAGATTGGGCTTGGGCCTCTGCTGGGCTCCATCTCCAGGAATTCACCTTCACCTGTACCCTGTATAGACTAGTAATTTTGAATCGCCTTTGCTAACATAAATTTGAATCACCAGCACTTCTCTCTTTCGTCCAATTAAAGAACCGTTTCAGTGCCATGGTGAAGGTCAGGGTCAAACAGACAGATACGTACGTGCATGTTATATGTACGTATATGTCTCGCTGTAATTTTTTTGACGACACTGTAACTCTGCATCGCCTAAGAGCAGCCGCACGATCGATCTACCTCCTTTCCTTTGGAAGGCTAGTGAGTGATTGATTCCAAAACTCCTGGTTCGTTTTCTCTTCATTCACGTTGACGAATATCCGGATACCACTGGGGGCCACAAACCAAAGGACACACAGGCACACAGGTATATACTCGAGCGATACGATACGATACGATACGTTGATACCTTCTCCTAGTCCTGCTGGTCACACGATGTGCATATATATGCTTGCTTTACATGCAGATCGATCACACACTTGGTGACCGACCCACCGACCGACCCCCCGCAAAGCGAAGCAAGCACACAAGGCAGCGAAGCCGCACCGCACGGCCACTAGCTTTGAATCAATTGCAAAGGAACTTTGATCGGTGCGCCGGCCCGGCCGCCCAAAGAAAAAAAAAAAAAAAAAACAGGCGTGGGCGTGGCTGCCTCCATCCAACACGAGAAGGAACGGCAAAGATTCGGCCACTACAATAGCGCGCACTCGACCCTCCGCCGCTGCGATGCCCGCCGAGCGGTGACGGTGAGCAGCAAGCAAATCAGCCCTATCTATCGCATCCACCGCCCCGTCCAGTCCAAAAGTTGGCAGCGCACCGGCTGGACGGGCTGGCGTGACCGTGACCGTCTCCATCGCCCACTTTGCCCCGTCGAGGCCGTTTTCCCGTTGCTTAAAGTTTGGTCTTTTTTACTACCGCGCAAATCGGCAGCAATAATGCGGCCAATGGGGACTGGGGTGCATTATTATTGCAGGAGGGACCACGATTCTCTCCGGTGGTGCTGTTACAACTTACTACAGGTGCAGCACTAGCATCTCCGCAACGCATACAAACTTGCATTTGTAGAGTCTCAAGATGTGAAGCTGTTATTATTATGTGCTTTTGAACCATAGTCTAGGCTAAAAAAATTTCTTCGAGGATCAGTACTCTCAATTATTCTGTTGCAAGCTTAGCAAATTTGCTTTTAGGGCCTGTTTGAATCCCTCCTCTAGACTTTAGATTTCTAACCTTTAGAGCTAAAGTCTATAAACAATGGTCTAAAGTTAACTCTAAACTTTTAGACTATCTCACATTAGGGCTTGTATGTCTCGAACTTGATCTAAAATGATCTGAAGTTTTTGGATTCCTAAAGTTTATAGCAAATCCAAACGGACCCGTAGAAACCTTAGCATTCCAATGCACTATAAGAAATTTTAGTAATAAAGTGTGGAAGATGTTGGAAACAAATCTCAACATAATCTTATCATGAAAAGGAAAACATTTACCATATGGTTGGAAGGCAGTGCTACGCATCTCCAATAGTTATAAACAAATTTCATTTATACTCATACTCAAGTTGGCCAATTTTGACCGGCAAACTTCGAAAAGAAAAAACCCTTCAATTTTTTTGAGTAGTCTCCAGATTCTCTTCTTTATCTCATCTCAAGCAAATTGGCTTTTATTATTTATTCTGGCCTAATTCTACTATTGAGACGACTGAAAATCGTGTTAGTTGTTCCCGAATCCTTTCTCTCATTTCTAAAAGTTTCTAGAGTTAAACTCAATCTCTAGATCCTCATCTAGCAAGTAGCTCTAATAAAAATCACTACAAACCAGAAATAGACTATGAAAATATTTTGAGACCTTGTTGAAGAAGTTGTTGCACAGAAATTTTTTTCATCAAACTATATTACTATCAATACAGAAACCAAAGGTATACATAAACACTTAGACTTTAATAATTCTTGGGCAACTAGTTTGGTCAAGTCATATTATCCTTCTTTGAGATTCCATTGGGTGATCCAGAAAATCTATCTTGTTACAAATGCAGTTTTTTCTAGCAAGGTGACCCTAAGAAAAAAAAAACAATCTAGCAACATAGTTTGTGCAGAACCAATGCCTCCTAACTAAGGAGGACTTGGTGTGCAACAATTACTAAGGAATAAATATTGGGGTAATAATCTTTTATCGCAAATGGAGAAAAATAGGGGATCCTCAGGCGTGGTCTGATGAAGATTATATTACTCCTCTTTTTTTTTGTTGAAAACTCACACATATTTCATTAAGAAGAAGGGGTGCCAAAAGAATGGTTAACACAACATAGCTACGGGAGATCACATAGCACATGATACAGAACTACAGAGGGACGCTAAAAGGACAGAAAGAAACGGGTGAGTAGGGACCATTAGATTAACAACCAAACTATTTGATGAATCTAAACCATTAGATTATGCTTATATCATATAACAATCATGTGTATATGCCTTTCTCTCTTTTTAATTATTATTGTAATAAATATAGATAGTTTAGTACTTCTTTCATTCTAAATTATATATTATTCTATCTTTTTAAATATAAGAGTCAAAAAATCTCAAGTTTGACAAAAATTATTAAAAAATATATAAAGATTTATGATATCAAATATATCTCATAAATGTTAAATTTAGTGATGTTTTAACTCTTAACGGGTAGATTAGCCAAAATCAATGTTTTTTAAATTAAATAATATTTTATCTTTACAGCAGCTTAAATCAATGTTTATTTTCACCCCAACGACCACCCTGAAAATCAGCGTGGTTTTCCTCCTCTGCTGGAATTAAATAAAAAAAGAAAAAGAAAAATAGTCCTCCTCTGCTTGATTCACCGACGGTCAAGACTGAAAAGGAACTAACCGTTGTCCGTCAAAAAGGAGAGGTAGCCCCCGTAATATATCTCGGACTCGATCCGATGTTATGACGCATTCTTTTCGCTAACAAGGTGAGACAAAAAGCATGGCCCTCGACGAAGAAAAGCCGTCTCCATCTACACGAGCGGCCGACCGAGCCTTCTTGGCGGCGAAATCGCCATCCGATCGATCCACCCCCCATCCATGCTTTCGTTCTAGAACATGCGGTGGCCGATCGATCCTGGATTCCTGGTGCGCGCGCGCCCAAGTGCATCATCGCCTCCTCATCTTGCCCATCCACCCAACATGCTGCTTTATAAGAAGGCCGTCGTGGCCGCCATGTAATGTAACTTCTCCGTCAGTCGTCACTCGATCGAGCTCGAGCGCGATCTATCGTAATCATCTGCTGGCGTTCGTTCGTTAGTTTCCTGTAGCTTTCCTGCCTCTGCCTACGTAGAGTGCGTGGCCATGGCTTCCTCTGCATCAGCTCTGCTCCTGGCGGTGGCGGTCTCCCTCGCCGCTCTGCACTTGTGCTGCCGTCATGGGAAGGCTGCCGACGACGGCAACGGCAGCGGCAACGGCATCACTGCCATCTATAGCCTCGGCGACTCCATCACTGACACGGGGAATCTCGTCAAGGAGGCGCCTCCGGGCATGTTCGAGACCATCAAGCACCTCCCCTACGGCGTCACGTTCGGGTACCCCACCGGGCGGTGCTCCGACGGCCTCCTCATGATCGACTTCCTGGGTATTCACATACACAGTCGTGACTCGTGATCGTGACATGCATGTATAATGCATTCGATCTTATACGTCCATATATAATTAATGCATGGACGATCGATATGATGATGCAGCTCAGGACCTGGGTCTCCCATTCCTGAATCCGTATCTGGGCAAGAACAAGAGCTTCGACCACGGCGTCAACTTCGCCGTCGCCGGAGCCACCGCCGTGGACCCGGCCGACCAGTTCAACCTCACCGTCCCCGTGCCGTTCGCCTCCAACTCCCTCAAGGTGCAGCTCCGGTGGTTCAAGGACTTCCTCAAGTCCACCTTCGTCACCGACCAAGGTTCTCCTCGATCAACCGTCCTCCGATCGCAACTGCAAGGCTCAAATTCTTGTGCGACATGCAGAGATACGCAGACGGCTTCGAACCTCTCTGGTCCTGGTGGGAGAGATCGGCGGCAACGACTACAACTACGCCTTCTTTCAGGACAAGCCGGTGGCGGAGGTGGAGAAGCTCATCCCGGGGGTTGTGAGGACCATCATCGGCGCCGCCAAGGAGGTGCTGGACATGGGCGCCAGCAGAGTCATCGTCCCGGGCAACTTCCCCATCGGCTGCGTGCCGGGGTACCTCGCCATGAACGCGGCGTCGTCGGAGCCCGCGGACTACGACTCGGCGGGCTGCCTCCGGGACCTCAACGACTTCGCCGCCAGGCACAACTCGCGGCTCCGGCGCGCCGTCGCCGACCTGCAGGCGTCGTACCCGGACGCCGCCGTCGCCTACGCCGACTACTTCGACTCCTTCCTCACCCTCCTCCACAACGCCTCCGCGCTCGGTAACGCACGGGCACGGCACGGTCACTCTCTCACAGTTCACACACATGCCGGCCGGCATGCATTTTGTGACGCGTCCTCGTGTCTCTTCATGCCTCGATCAGGTTTCGACGCGGCGAGCACACGCAAGGCCTGCTGCGGCGGCGGTGGCGGCGAGTACAACTTCGACTGGCGGCGGATGTGCGGCTCCGCGGGGGCGGCGGCGTGCGCGGAGCCGTCCACGTACCTGAGCTGGGACGGGATACACATGACGCAGGCGGCGTACAGGGCCATGTCCAGGCTCGTCTACCACGGCAAGTACCTGCAGCCGCAGATACTCAGCTTCCCGGAGAAATACGGCCAGACGTAGACATATATAGTAGTAGAATTTAAGTAGAAATATACTCTAAACTCCGGCTACAAATAAGGCTCCGGCTGGTTCAGTGAGCTGTCGTGGTAGTGCAATACTAGGACCTGGGACTGGGAGCGTCAGTCAGCTGTATCGGTAGTATATTATTATGCTATGAGCTCTGTTACTTCTCAAGTAATGCTATCAACGAGCTGCGTGTGCAAAATATACTTTGTAGGCTTGCAGCATCTAGCTGGTGCAGTCAGCTGCGCTGCATCCGCGATGAACACAGAATACAAACCTGTATACCAGACTGGAAGCAGAATAGGCAATGGCGAGATATTTAATGGCAGAAGCAGAACAGGCCATGGTGAAATATTTACAATAATGATTTGATAACACCTAGCTGAACTCAACATCATGGTGAACTATTTTTTGTACAAAGCTCATTGAAAGTGGACAGCAGCATCGTCAAGTCTGGGTCTAGTTCATGCTTCCTCCAAGCTTCCTCAAATTGTTGTCCCTTGCAGCTGCAACAGTAAGACTTTTACTACAAGAAACAGAGATATACAGGGACAAAAATGGAAGTGGATACAACCACCTTTTCCTAGTTCATGTGGCACAACCTTTTCCATAGGAGACAAAGGGGAATGCTTTAGCACAAAAGGACGAGAAGATAACGAGAATAAATGCATAATCAGATCCATCCCATAAATGAAATAATGTAAACTCAATTAAGTTCCATTCTAATTAATCCCATTGCTGAGGTGGATACATTATCTTCAATCTGTCAGATAAAAGCCAATACAAATCGATCTCCAAACACTGATTCCAAACAAATAAATAAAGTAAAAAAACAACATTGTCAACTATGTTAGCTAGTGATACCTAGAGAGTAGAACAGCAGCCAACAAGACAGAGTGCATTAGTTTAATGAACTGATCTGAACAAAGTGGATTTTCATAAGCCTAGTCTGATTGCCACTAAAATAGCTCTTACTGTGCCACTATGCATGTATAAGAATGTTAACAAAGGAGTTTCTTACTTCTTAAGCAGTACAAGTATCTCCAGGATATGATCTCGCATGACTTCACGGTTGCTCCTTGTCGCTGATTCTTTATATAATAGAACAAGCTCATCCACCAGCCTATACACAAAAGAAGTGGATTTGAAGTCACTCATTAGTTAATAGCGCATTATTCTGCCTCTGGATTAGGAATGTTTGATGCTATAATATAGGGAGCACAACAAGCTGAATTTGACAAGAAGACATATATCACAGATTCTAATACCTCAAAGTATAAGGTGACTTCCTGATCCAGGTAAGCTTGACAATGCCATGGATTTGCTTTAAAGTCTGACAAAATATTCATGGATAACATACATATTAAAAAAAAAATCTATAATCAATTAGGTTAACAAGACTCCATATCCTATAAACTGGTGACATTATCTGACAGGAACAAAAATGTGAAGATGTATTATAGTACTTTCTTTTAATGCTAATTAGCAATCAGAATATGTTTCCCTACCAGAAGAACTGTCTTATCATCATCAGTATGCATCCATTGGAAAAAGAGTGAGAAAAGGCGGCGAAAATGTGCCAATAAGAAGAGGCCCATAGCATCAAAAACTGGTCCAATAAGGGTCAGCCATGCAACACGGCGCTCTTTGTTTAGCGGCTGCCGTTCCAGGTGGCCCAACATCTCACTAAGCATCCGATCATACCTGGAACCAATTTTAAAAAATGAAGTTGAATAAAAAGAAAGATGAGGGAGTTCAAGAAATATAAACACATATGTTGTGGGTATTCATACTAAAGTCGAGAAGGATTTTGCAATGAAAGCATGCACTCATATAAAATGCAAAAATTCAACCAATAGTCAGCTCAATCACTTAATTATAGGTTGTGTTCCCCACAGTAAAGACTAACACCTTACCTATAGCCTAGGCTGTTCAGCAATGAATCTGTATACCAAATTCCCAATATAACAACAGAAAATGCTATATATCCCTTAAATATGTTGTTTTAGTCCAAACCATTCAATTCACAAATTTTATTTTACACAAGCTAGCTGTGCCTCATTTACCTAGAGATATTTTTTTTTTGTTGTTGTTTGGACCGGGTTTGGAACGATGATATATGTGATCATTTAGGGGTAGCACCAATTGAAGAAAAGCTTGTCCAACATTGGTTGAGGTGGTTTGGCCATGTCCAAAGAAGACCTTCAGAGGCACTAGTGCATTGTGGAGTCCTGAGTCAATATATCAATTTGAGGAGAGGGAGAGGAAGACCAAAGCTAACATGGGGGGAGGCAATAAAAGAGATTTGAAATGTTGGGATATACCTAAAGATCTTTGATTGGATAGGAATGCTTGGAAATTAGCTATTGGTCCTGTTTGGATCCAGGGGCTAGACCTAGTTTGAGCTAGTTTGAGTTCAACTAGCCCAAAAGTATCCAAACAGGAGGGATAGAGTGGGTTATTTGCAACTAGCCCACCCAAAAAAACTAGCCCCTCCAAGAGGTGATTATTTACGCTAGTTCAGGTGGGGACCATGCTTTTCCCTCATATCTAGTTACACTATGGCCCACACGAATGATTGGAAAAGTATTTTTTTCTACCAATCTAACCCTTGCATCCAAATAACACCTGAGTTAGAGCTAGTTGAGGGCTAGTTTGCAGCTAAAAACTAACTCTAACCTCTAGCACAGCTAGAGGATCCAAACAGGGCCATTGACGTGCTTGAATCATGGGGCTCATGTTGGGTTTCAACTCTAGCGGTCTAGCCTACCCCAACTTGCTTCATTTTTCTCTCAGCCATCTTCCCCTAATTTTTTGGTGCAAAATTTAAAAGGGATAGCATAGTGCACAGTTCAAAAACTGAATGAGCGATACAAATATTATCATATAAGAAATTGAATATCTACATTCAAGTATAAACTCACAGCAGAATAAGTTTACCTATTTGGAACATGTAAGCTAGGAAGAACAGACTTGATCACAGCTGACTATAAAAGGAAAATAAGGATTTTAAATGAGAGAAACTTTACCAAGGGCTACGCGGATTGCTCTGCTGAGTGCATGTCAGCAACAGCACAGATACCTCAATAACCTGGTACCATAACTCATCATCCGCAGGAATGTTCTGACAGCACGCATCAAGTATGGCATCTTCGTACAAACTTAATTCCGTTACTTTCACATTCTTTGCTATGTGTACAAAACTAACCATTCCCTGTACCTGTCAATTATATGGAACAATGTTCATCAACAGGGCCAAATCTTTAACTGTAATTAGAAGACAAAATTTAAATGAATGCTACTAAAACAATGTTGGCATTGGCACTAACATACAGTCTATACTACTGTTATCCCCAATTGGACAATAACTGTTTCTTTTTATGGTGGCAGAAAGCAAGTGACCAAATGAGCAATGGTGTGCGAGATGGTTTCAATTCCTTAGTCGCTTTAGGGGCTTGGGCCCTTTGGAAAGCAAGAAATGACATGATATTCAATGGAATCCCCCCTAAAGTGGATAGAGCCTTCCTGCTGGCGCGGGAGGAATCTGAATTCTGGATGCTTGCTGGGGCGAAAGGTCTTGGCGCTGTGGTAGCCTCCAGGCCCTCTGCCTTTAGTTAGAAGCTTAGAGCTGGTCGAGTTGGTCGCTCTTATTTGTCCTTGGCGCAATTAGATATGTAAAGACTTTGGTGTAGGCGTGTGTTTGTGTGTGTTCTTTGTACTTTGTTCTTTGTACGTTGTGTCTGGCTATTTTGGCCTATCTCTCCCCTTAATACAATGATATGCAGTCCTCCTGCATATTCGAGAAAAAAAAAAAAGCAACACTGTACCTTCACTTCTGGTGACCAATGATCCAAGGTTGTCAGGGCACATGGAACGACTAACCAACACAAATCCCCAAGCTTGGGGTAACTTACCTGAAATACAAAAATACAAACTGAAGTAAACATCTCTATGCAGCCGCATCACTGCTTCACTTACTGCTACAGTTCTGCTGCTGCTTATGATACTACTACAAGTTTCCAGTGCAAAATGTTCTCATAACAGTAACATTTTAATTTGAGGAGTACCAAATTCTCCTAAAATGATCATCTTTTGAGCTTATATAACGGTCTTATTATAATAACCAAACGATAGGCAAGAACAATGCATAAGTACCCATCACGATCATTCAAAAAAAAAAGTACCCATCACGGAGAACAAACCTGAGATACCAGCCACCGGAACTGGTGCGCGGCGACGGCAGCGTGCTCCTTGGGCGGCTTCGCAGCGCCAATCTCGTCGCTGTCAGCGTCAACGCACGAGTCCTTCACCACGGCCTTGAGAGGAGGCACCACCTCCGGCGCCACGGCCAGCACCATCTCCCCAACGCTTCCCCAACCTCCCGCCGCAGCCATCTCCTTCACCGCGGCGGCGGCCGCGCCCGCGAGGCCCGCCGGGACCCAGTGCAGCGCGGGGTACTCCGGGGAGGCCGCGAGGACGGCAGCGCAGAAGAGGAGGAGGTCACCGGCCTCCTTGCCCGCCGGTGCCTGCGCCTGGGGCGGGGGAGGGGAAGGCGAAGGGAGGAGGGAGGCAAGGAGGGACTTGACGGAGGCGGATGAGCCCGCGGGGGGCTCGTACGGCGCCGCGGCGAGGGCGTCACGCAGTGGCCCGGAGATAGTGAGCAGAACGGCGCGGGGGAGCGCCGCAGCGGCGGCGGCGGCGTGAGGCATGGTAGGCTGGAGAGTCTGGAGGGTTGTAGCGCCTCGTCGCCGGCGACGGCACACGGCGGGTCATTTTTGTAAAACTCCAATTGCCATCATTTTTTTTGGTAAAATTATTCATTGGGCCAGCTGGGCCAAAATACAACAATCTTTTCCACATGAACAGGTCCGACAGTTCTACCGCGCATCCCAGGCCAGGTCGTTTGCGACAGGCCCAGAAGGAAAGCACGAGGGGGTTTGCGCTGCAGGTGTCAGGACGCTATAAGCTAAGGGGTCTTTAGTCCGTGGAAAGGTGTGAAAAGTGCACTGTAACACTTTCGTTTGTATTTGATAATTTTTATTTAATTATGGTTTAAATAGACTTAAAAGATTCATCTCGAGCTGGTCAGACAAAAAGTACAAACATGCAACAGCTGCTACTTCATTTAGTGCTCCATGCAGATGGAAAATACAATTGATGTGATGAGGAATAGTGGCAAATTTTGCCAACTAAACAGGGCCTGAGGCTGTCTGCACCGCCCGACGGTAAAACGAATGGTACGCCAAATTTAGGGTTGGAACTGCCACACCGCTGAATGCCATCACACACGCTACGGTTGCATTCGCTATAGGGGAACGCTACTTTTATAATGATTTAGTCAATTCATTATTTGTATAAAAATAAATAAGAAGAATGATAAAAAAGAAATAGTAGAAGTCAAAGAATTACGTTTATTTGTGGATGGAGCGAGTACAATAAAAATAAAAGCAACAAACATGATTATTAGAAAACCATTTAAGGCACCGTTCAGTTAAGATGTGTCTTTAAAAAGAGCTGCTGTGAACTATGAGAAAGCAGCTGTGAAAAATGTAGTCGTAGGAAAAACTGAAGGCGTTGGTACAGGTACGAAATTGTGGCTTACGTAAAAAAAAAAAAAATTGTAGTGCCCTAAAGACTTGCGCCACTGCTTATATGCAAATTGCTCCTTGAAAACTAATATTGACTAGAAATTTACACGGCGTTGGCGCTTATGTCCATCGTTGAAGCCATATATGGCCAGTATTAGATATTTGTTTTATTTTAATTTTTGTTAAGCACATGAGTAGGAGTAATGGTAACTGAATCATTTTTTTGCAATGTATTAGTTTTTTTTTGTTTTTTAATTTATTATTTATGGATGACTGTATATGTTAGCTGTGGATTTTCCATTTTGTTGTATATATTTTTCGAGTCCTGTAAAGATCAAGCACGAACCCTTTTTAAATTTATTTATTTACTGAGCATAGGATAATAATTTATTGAAACATTTCAAATTTATCTCAAAATTTTTGTAGCGGTTGGAAACATCGCAAAGTAGCCACAAAACAAATTTTATAATTTTTGGTTCAATAACTTAATGTGTAGAAATAACGGAAGGTATATTTATTAATTAAAAGAGGATATTTTAAATCATTCTAAAATTGATTATTTTTTAAGTTTAATATTTTTTTCTACGTATAGTACATGATGGAGAGGCTACACAAAAATTTTCATGATCTTAGGAGCTCTAATTATTTTTATATGAAATAAATAAAATCAACATGTAATGAGATTTAATAAAAGAAAAAAAGGAGATGGCCATTTGGGCCGAATCTGGCCCAGCTCAGCCCACGCGGTGGCAGGGCGGCTGTAAGGACCGTATGGGCTAGAGGGGGGTGAATAGCCTATTAAAAATTCTAACAAAATACTAGACCACAAGTTAGTAGGTAAGCAAGCGAGACAAAGCGCTAACCCTAGACTATTCTACGCAAGCCACCTATCAAGATATGCTACTCACAAATATAAGCACTCAACACGCAAGAAACCAACTCCTCCGAACCTAAGGAGATGGCACCTAAACAAGTATTAAGCGTAAGGAAGAGAGATCGAGAGGATTATACCGATGGGCTTGATTGAAGTGAAGTCCGCACACCGTGAAGACCAATCACCGGGATATATCCAATATGAAAACCAAATGATCAAACCCAATAGAATACAAGAAAGCCAAGAGTCCACTCGGTGGTGGAGAAGACAAAGAACACTCGATTTTTCACCGATGTTCACGTGATCGCCGTCACGTTACTCCTCGTTGTGGCACCGGTCTTCCTTGGTAGATTGCGAGGTAGGCTTCACACGCCAATCCCTCACCGGGAGCCGCTTACCAACACAAGAGAAGTGGCTATCAACCACGAGCAATCCACTAGAGTTGGTTTTGGCACTCCGCTGAGGATAACCACAAAATCTCTCACAATCAATCACCTCGGTGTGGGCTTGAACAATCTCCAATCAACCTCACACCGGAATCGCCTTCAAGCCGCTAGGGACACAGCAATGCCTCAAGAGAATAAGAACTCAACCTTGGCTTGCTCTCAAGTGTTCTAGAATGCAGTTCACTAAACAATGATGCACTTGAGGATCACTCAACTCACAAAGATGATCAAACATAAACAAGTGAGTGAGTGGGAGGCTTAGGATGCTCACAAAGAGTATACAAATGATTCAAGTGTGCAAGAGTTGTCACCAAGTGACCAGAGAAGGAGCATAAATACCCTTAAGTGCAATCCTAGCCGTTATCCACTGAAAAACAGTCGTTAACACGCTTTACGGGGCGTCGGACCGACCGTCAGACTAATCCTTCGCGTCCGACGCTCGGATGGCTGGCACGTGTCAACTCTTGTTCAACCTCAGCTGCTGGATCACAACGGCTACTTCTCGCGCTCAACTGCGGACCGTCGGACTAAAACTCTGAAAGCCCATGTTTGGTTTTGGGTAATTGATGAAACCTACTTTGCTAACGATTGCTCTAAGTGTTTCATGAGAATTGATTAGCAAATGGCAAGATGGAGCAAAGGACCGGGTCGGTGGAGTTCACAAGTGAAGGGCAATGACGGCGTCCATGAAAATGGTGTAAGTCCATCAACAAAGGAGAAAGCCCTATTGACGGCATCCATGCAAATGGTATAAGTCCATCATCATAGGTGTCCACAAGGTCCATCAAGAGATGAGAAGGAAGTTGATAAGAAACCGGGAGCTCAAGGCAAAGGTATAACCAATAGGAGCTCTTTTGGTTTTGGTGATCAAGACTCCATAGAGGGAGTGATCACATTTATGATAGATAGCCGTACTATCAAGAGGGGCGAAATCGTTGATGAAATATGGTTATCAAGTGCCACTAGGTGTTCATGATCATTGCATATGCATATAGATGCTAGTGACACTAACTTGACCCGTGGAAAACTCTTTGAAAAAGGCTAACACACGTGCACCTAAGAGAGAGACACTTTGGAGTGTTAGTGACTTAAGAAACGGGGTGAAGTTTGAGGGTTAGAGAGGGTTTGGTCCTCTCTTCCTCCTGCCGAGTTTGCGAGGCAGGATTCGGCGAATTTCGGAAACGTTTAAATAAGAAAAAGTAGCGTCGGACCCTAACTTGACTGAGCGTCGGACCATTGTCTTCGGTCCGACGGCTAACCCTTTCAGCAAGCGTCGGACGCTTGATTTCGGAGCGTCGGACCATTGTCCTCAGGGTCCGACGGTGCAGAGCCGCAGCAGGTCGACACGTGGAGAGCAGAGGAGCGTCGGACTCTCAGCGTTAGTCCGACGGTGAGCGTCGGACCAACGTCCGACGGTTTTCAGGGCTCGGGGAGCTCTCTGGAAACGTCGGACGGCCGCGATCGTTGGTCCGACGGCTTCGTTCCGCTGAGTCCGACGGTGTCAGCTGAGGGCGTCGGACCGTTTGTTTTAGTCCGACGATTATACCGTCCGACGGTTCGTTTAGCGCGAGAAGTTAGCCGTTGTGATCCAACGTTCGACTTCAAACGGCTAGTGACACGTGGCATTCATCCGGGGCGTCGGACCGTGCTGTTTAGTCCGACGGTCTGGCCGTCGGACAGTCCGACGGTACGCAGAAAAGTCTAAACGGCTAGTTCTTTGTGTGTGGCTTATAAATAGTCACTTGGCCGGTTTGGGGAGCATCTCTTGGCACTCCTGAACATCATAGCATACTCACTCCACTCTCACTCATCTTACTTGATTGTGTTTATCATTTGGTGAGTTTGGAGAGCATCAAGTGCACTGCATTGTTTGAGATCATCTAGAGGCACTTGGTAGTGGTATTTCGCAGCGGTTTCTCTTGTTACTCTTGGAGTTTGCCGACTCCTAGATGGCTTGGAGCTGCGAGGATCGTTGAAGGGAGTTGGTGATTGTCTCCGCCTCCGATCAAGGTATTGTGAGGGGTTCTTGAGCCTATCCCCGCGGGAGATCGCGAAAGGTATTTTTAGTGGATTGCTCGTAGCTTGGTGGATCCCATACTTGTAAATTTCATTCTGGAGGCCGTTCCGTTTTTACTCTTGGAATGGAACATTCCGGTACCGACCGATACCGGTGTACCATTCCGGACTTTATTATATTAAAAATATATGAATATACATATACATAAATAATCATATAAATATATACTTATGGCATAGTTACGCTTCATCATACTGACATTTTTTCTAAACTCACATATTTTTTCTAAACTCCATAGCTCACACATGGAAAAAGTGTTTCGTCACTTGGTTTTAGTCCGGTACCGGAATGCGTGGAACAGGCGTTTCGGCCGGAATTGACCGGAATGGCCGGTATTGACCGGTATTTGACCCGATACGGGATTGCAGCCCTTCTATGCCGGTTTGGGCACCGGAACGGGGCATTCCGGCCATTCCGGCCGGTACCGGAATGGAATTTACAAGTATGGTGGATCCCCATCTTGTGTTGGTTGTGCGGCACCCTTGAGAAGGGTTTGGCGTGTGATGCCAATTAGCGCGTGAACCTCCAAGTGGGTGTATCGCTACAACGAGGACTAGCTTGCCGGCAAGCAAGTGAACCTCGGTAAAAAATCTTGTGTCATCTCTCTACCGAGGATTTCCCTTATATTTGATTGATTGGTTATATTGGACTTCATATCTTCTCTACACCGGGAGTATTGAAATCACCTTCTCTCTTTACTTTTGTGTACTTACTCTCGTGTGTAGCTTGTTAGTTAGTTGCTCACTTAGGAGTAGTGTATAGTAGTGACATAGCCTTAGAGTGTGAACTAGTGATCATAGTGTAGTATACTTGTCTAGGTGGCTTGCATAGCATAGTTTAGAGTTAGTATTTTGTAAAGCTTGCTATTGTTACTAATCGGCTTGTTAAGTGTTGTTTGTAGATTTTTATAGGCTATTCACCCCCTCTAGCCATTTAGGACCTTTCAAACTCTCGGTCCGACGCCATGTTCCCAATACACTGCGCGCGTACCGTCGGACGTTCGCGGAGGGGTCGTCGGACTAACGAACTCAAGAGTCCGACGCTTCCAGAGAGGTCCAGAAACGCTAAAACTTCGTCGGACTTCGTCCGACGCTCGACGTCGGACTAAGCTCCAGCGTCCGACGCTCTCAAAATGCGCCACGCGTCACACCTCACACTGTTATACCATCGGACTATTGATCACAATGGTCCGACGCTCGTAAAACGAGCGTCTGACGCTCGCCATTGGCCGGAGCTAGGGTTAGGCGTCGGACTTTGGACAATAGTCCGACGCTGCCCCTACTCAGCGTTTTTCAAGTTAATTTTCCACCCCTTGTTTCTATGTACTAACACTCAAGATCTCCAACACTTGTGCACAGTGTATTAGCATTTTTAAAATATTTTTCAAGGGTTTCTAACTTTGATCTCTAGATTGTGTTAGTTCAATGCAAATGAAATGCAACGTAGAGCACTTGAAAGTAATCCAACACTCGTTCTCCCATTAATAGTCGGCTATCTATCATAAATGTGATCACACCCTCTAGGTGTCTTGATCACTTTAAAAAAGCCTATTTGAGGTTATACCTTTGCCTTCATGCCTTTGCTTAACACTTGATCACCTCACTTCTTGTTCACTTGATCCATGGTAGAGCCATCTTGATCAACATAGTCTCCTAAGCTCCACACTCCATGGTTTGACCAACCTAAACCTTGTCATCACTTAGCAACTTAGGTTAGTCTTTAGGATGTCATCAATTATCAAAACCAAACTAGAGCTTTCACCGGCCCATCAAATAGGCTGGACGGCGGGTTTATATCGCAAAACGTGAAGGGGTTTTTTGAAAAAAATCTGTGAGAGGGGGCAGACTACGGGTCCTATTTCAATAAGTTCGGGGGTTTTTTTGCAAAACGACCGGTAACAGCCCGATCTCGACCGTCCGACCGCCCGATCGGACGGCCGAGATTTGCGCGCGACGTGGCACGCTGCCTGGCCTGGGAATGGTGCAAGTTTCATATTAAGTAGATTCACATGTAAATTTTCTATGTCCATCATTTTGATATTGTTCATATAAATAAAACAAATACCAAATTTATGCTTGTTGGTATGTACCCCCTTTATCCCAAATTGTAAGTCAGTCCAAAAAACTTAGAGAGTCAAACTATTTCAACTTTGACTAAGTTTATATAATAAGATAATAATATTTACAATATCAACTAAGTATTATTAGATTCTTCATCACATATATTTTTATTATATATTTATTTGGTCTCATAAATTTTTGTATTTCTCTCCCTAACTTTTATCAAAGTTAAGATAGTTTGACTCTTTAAAATTCTTGAAACGAACGGACGGAGTATTACATTTCACTCCACATACACTGTTCCACAGCACTGATTTGTACAGCGGTGTGACGAGCGAATACTACGGGCAGTGTCAACAGCCAATGGGCCGCATCAGCAAAGAAACTATCCCAGCTTGATCCTATCCCAGCCGTCCATGTACCCCACGGCCACGATCCAACGGTACAGGTCCCCTGGCCGAGGCGGTTGATGGCCACTCGTTGCTCCCTCCCACTGGCCCACTTGCTTCCCCGCCGAGACAGACAGCGAGCGAGGCTTCCTCCCAATTCCAAGCCAAGCCCGATCCCACGAGCTCCGTCCATTCCGCTCGCGGCTGCCTCCGCCCTCCGCCCAAAACCCAATCCAGAACTACCAGGCCAGGCCAACCAAACCCTAGGCACCCGCGGCACGCCTCGCGCGCGCGCGGCATCCATGGGCTGACCGCGTCGCGGTGGGGAGCCCGGATCCGGAGCTAGGGTCCCGTCATCGGCGGCACCGCCATGGAGTGGGACAGCGAGTCCGACGGCGCCGGCAGCGTCGGCGCCGGCGAGGAGGAGCAGGAGGAGGAGGAGGAGGAGGAGCGAGGAGGCGAGGGTGGAGGTGCCGACGCCGGGGCCGCCGGTGGGATGTTCACCTTCGCGATTGAAGGCATGCTGCGCGCGTCCGGGCCCTGCGGGCTCGTCGTCACCGACGCGCTCGAGCCCGACTGCCCCATCATCTACGTCAACCGCGGCTTCGAGGAGGCCACGGGCTACCGCGCCGAGGAGGTCCTTGGCAGGAACTGGTCGGTGCTACCTTCTCCCATATGCTTTCATTTCAATTCGTCACACAACCAGTTCTTTTTGGTCGCAAGGATTGCTCTGTGCTCTGCGCCACTTAGAATCCTACAAAACTTATTGTCAGTTCTTCGTTGTAAGTAATATCTGTGGTCATGATTTTGTTTTCTTAGAAACGAGCTTATACTGGTGGGTGATAGTATTCCCTTTCAACTGACCACGAACCAGTTTCATTTGGTTGGAAAGATTGGTCTGTGCCACTTAGAATTGAGCAAAACTTTTTGAGTAAGAGAGCTTACACTGGGAGTGCTCATTTTAGGTGTCAGAACACGCTTCCTTTCTGTGAAATAGCAAGTGGCACCATCCTCTTAGTATCTAAGTGCACAGATTGGCACCTTCTTGCTATTGTTAGGCGCAAGGAAGCAAAACATAGTATTACTTTTTTATTTGTTTTGCAATGGTTTCTGTGTTGGTGATCAAGTATTAGAAATGTGGTTAGAATAATAGGTATTTAGCAGGAGCTGGTCGGTGCTACACTGCTACCTTATCTCATGTGCTTTCCTCTCAAATATACAGTAGAAATAAAAGCAGAAATGGATCTTGGGAAAAATCATTTATGCAACATAGCACCCATAATAAACACGATAAACTTTGGTGACATCACACTTTACTGTAAAAACTCACACTTACCATTCTTCGTCTTGTTTGCAACAGTGGTTAGTTTTGCATCTACCCTAAATAAGTATAAGTAAGTGCCTCGACGTGTTTGAAAAAAAGTTTAGGTGCTAGTAGTCCTAATTATATTTCATGCCATGGACACTGTTCCACAGCACTGATTGTACAGTAGAGTGAGGTCAGCCTACGGGCAAATACTACGGGCAGCATCAGCAAGCAACCAGACCAGCTTGATCCCATCCCAGCTGTCCACGTGCCACACGGCCAAGATCCAATGGTGCAGATCCCTTGGACCGGACGCTTCGAGTGCACAGCTGAGGCGGTTGATGAGCAGTGTCGCTCTTGTCCAGTCCACTCGTTGCGCCCCACTTGCCTCCCCACCGAGACAGCGAGGCTTCCTACCGATTTCAACCCAAGCCCGAACCCACGACCTCTGGCCATTCAGCTCGCGGCTGCGCCCCTCCCCCCCCCCCCCCCCCCCCCTCGCGGCATGCCTTGCCCGTGTGTCACAGTGGGGAGCCTGGATGCGGAGGTTCCGTCCTCGGCGACACCTCCATAGACAGGGACAGCGAATCCGACAGCGTCGGCACCGGTGAGGAGCAGGAAGGTGAGGGTGGAGGTGGCGACTCCGGGGACGCTGGTGGGCTGTTCACGTTCGCGATTGAAAGCATGCTGCGGGCATCTGAGCTGTGTGGGCTTTTCGTCCCTGACGCAGTCGAGCACTCGAGCCCAACTGCCCCATCAGGATGCCACGGGCTACCGCCCCGAGGTGGTCCTTGGCAGGAGCTGGTCGGTGCTACCTTATTCCATATGTTTTCATTTCAATTCATCACACAACTTGTTTCATTTGGTTGCAAGGGCTGCTCTGTACCGCTTAGAATAGTACAAAACTTACTGTTAGTTCTTGCGTTAGTTTTATACATTGTGAACATCTGCAGTCATGATTGTGTTTCTTATAGAAACGAGGTTAGACTGGTAGGTGCACATAGCTGTTAGAATTAGAATACTCTCCGTTTTCAACCTTTCACACACCAGATTCATTTGGTTGCAAGGATTGGTTCAATTGAGCAAAACTCACTGTTACTGTTAATTTTTTGTTAGCTGTACGTTGTAAACATCTGTTGTCGTGGTTTTGATTAAGAGAGTTTAGACTGGGAGGTGCTCATCTTAACTGTTAGAATACACTTCCTTTAATAGCAAGTGCCATCCTCTTGGTATTGTTAAGTGAAAACGACTGCCATCCTCGTGTATTGTTTGGTGCAAGGATTGCTACCACACAGAATCGAGCAAAACGTAGTGTTACCTTTTTGTTTGTTTTGTCTTGGTTTCTGTTTTGGTGATTGAGTATTAGAAACGCAGATAGAATAATAGGTGTTTAGCAGTAACTGGTCGGTGCTACCTTATCTCATGTGCTTTCCTCTCAAATCTGTTTCACAACAATTTGATTTGGCTGCAAGGATGGGTCTTTGCCACTTAGAGCAGAGCTTGCTGTTATTTCTTTTATTAGCTATGATGCAAGCATCCTTTCTTGTGATTTTGAGTATTAGAGATGACCTTAGAATGTTAGGTGATCAGTTTAGGTTTTGGAATACTCTTCCTTTCAGCAAAATAGCAAGTGGTATCTTTTTGCTGCTTTTAGGTGCAAGGATTTCTGCCGCATACCGAGCAAGATGTAGTATTGCTTTTCTGTTCGTTTTTTTCACGTGTTTCTGTTTTTGTATTTTTTAGTATTATAGAAGTTGTTCGTTTTTGCTATTAGAACACTCGAATACTCACATTTTGAGTGAAGTGGAAAATAGTGACATCATTTTGGTACTTTGTGATTTCTCTCTACTGCTTGTATTCATTAGCTGTGTGTTTATTAGAAATGAGCTTAGACCGGAAGGTTCTGAATTTAGCTATTATAATGATCTTCCTTTGATCCTTTCAGCGAAGTAGTAAGTGGCTTCTACTAAGTATTTGCTATTAGTAGGTGTGAGTGACTTCCATTTCAGCAAGAGGCGTTGTATCTCTGCTTCTTCTCTGTTTTGTTATGGGTTCCTATTTTGGCGATTCTGATTATCAGAAATGTGGTTAGAATGGTAGTTGTTTGTTTTTTTTCTGTTACATTAGCTTCTAGAAAAGCCTTCCTGTTAGCGCTGTTTGTGTTATTAGAAGCGAGCTTAGGCTGAAAGGTTCTTAATTTAGCTGTTATAATGGTCTTCCTTTCAGTGAAATAGCAAGTGACATCAATTTGCTATTATTAGGTGCCATGGCATCCATTTCAGCAAAAACGCTGTATTACTTTTTTTCTGTTTCGTGATAACATCATGGGTTTCTGTTTTGGCGGTTTGAGTTTGAGAAATTAAGTTAGAAACTTCGAATGATAGGTGCTTGGCTTTTTTTGTTCTATTACCTGCTAGAAAAGCCTTTCCCGCTAGCGCTGTTTGTGTTATTAGAAGTGAGCTTAGACTGGAATGTTCTTTATTTAGCTGTTATAATGCTCATCCTATCAGTGAAATAGCAAGTGGCATCCACTTGCTATTCTTAGGTGCAAGTGGCATCAATTTCAGCAAAAACATAGTAGTGCTTTTTCTGTATCTGTTTCTGTTAGCTGCTAGAACAGCATCTCCCACTAGTGCTGTTTGTGCATTAGAAGTGAGCTTAGGCTTGAATGTTCTTAATTTAGCTGCTATAATGCTTCTCCTTTCGGTGAAATAGCAAGTGGCATCCATTTCAGCAAACACGTACTATTGTAGAATGGAATAGATTGGGCAGAATCACCACATACCCATTGTGGGTGGGGAGCCTTTCATATATAGCCAATAGGCATACAAGGAAGTTACATACATGGAAAGCTATTCCCTGTTACAAGGAAACAATCCTAGGCCATATATGGCAGCTAGCCTCTCTAGGGGACTTCCAATCAATCTCTAATTGATCCTGATATATACATATCCTAATAACTATCCCCTTATTTTTTTCTGTTTTGTCGTGGGTTCCCGTTTGGGCAATTTGAGTGTTGCGATTGCGGGTAAAATGATTGGTGTTTGGCAATTTTGGCGAAATGGAAAGTAGTGACATCCTTTTGCTAGTTTGGCCATCCCTTCTAGGCCTCTACTTTTTTTATTTGTTTAGCTGGTATAAAAGTCTTTCGTGAACTGACCACATCTCTCCAGGTAGTTCAGCTGGTTCACACGATGCACGAGTGAATACTACAGGCAGCAAGCAACCAGACCATCTTAATCACGTCTCAGCCATCCATGTACCCCCACAGCCAGGATCCAACGGTGTAGATCCCCAGACTGGATGCTTCCAGTGCACGGGGAGTCTATTGATGGCCACTATGCCCTTGTCCTGTACATTTGTCAGTGTCTGACTTACTCCCCTAGGCAGCAAGGCATCGTTCAAACCAAGCCTGAACTACCACCTCGGCATTGAAGGCATACTGTGCGCATCTATGGCGTGTGGGGTTGTCGTCATTGATGCGCTGGAGCCTGACTGGCCCATAATCTACGCCAACTGCAGCTTTGAGGAGGCCACAGGCTACCGCGCTGAGGAGCTGTTCGGCATGAACTGGTTGCTGCTACTTTATCCCATATTCTTTCCTTTCAATTTGTTGCTCACTAATTTCATTTGGTTCCAAGGACTTTGTCTCTGCTGTGTAAGAGTCGAAAGTTCTTTATACTGAAAGCTGTAATCCTAGTGCTTATCTTATCCTAGTAGTAGTTAGCATCTACTTTAGCATCTACTTTTGTACTAGAATATGCTCTAGCTTTCTTGGCAGCCAAGACTGCTTTATTATCCTATATGTACTAAGGACCAGCCATGAGGTTTTCCTTGGCCTAATAAATAGAGAAAACCTTGCCCCAAATCTCATCTCTGTGATTTGGTTCCAACAAATGGTATCTAGAGCCTAGGTTCATCTCCAGGGTTCTTCTTACCCCCTACCCCATCCGAATCTCGTCGGCCATGTCTCTCCACTCCGGCCGTTCTTCCTCCGTTTCTTCTTCTCACGGGTCGGTGGCGTCCTCTGGTCGGCGCAGAGGCGGCGGGCCTCCCCCAGGCGCGGGCGTGCGCGCTTTCGCGGCGCAGCCCCCTGGCGCGGGAGGCCACGGCAGCACGACGGCGGCGGCTGCAGAGGAGCGTTTCGAGCGGGTGGAGGAGTGTGAGCGCCACAGGGCGGCTCTGGAGGCGGCGGAGAGGAGGGAGCGGCACGCAGCAGAAGCGCAGGCCGCGACGGCTCGAGCAGAGCGCCTCGCGGCGGCGGAGCTCGCTACCGCCCGCGCGACGGAGGCGGCCCCCTGGACGGTTGCGGCGAGCACGGACGCGGCTTCCCTCGCGACTGGGAGCCGCGCGACCGCGACCTGGAGCGGGAGGTGGCCCGGCGTGGCCGCGACGGCTGTGACGACCGCTGCCAGGACGACTGGTGGGATCCACGGGTCGTGCGTGCGATGGAAGAGCAGCGGCGTCGGGAGCAGGCGGAGCTGGAGCGGGCGAGGCGCGACTTTGACGCTCGGAACTGCGACGACCACGGCCGCGACCTCGCGCTGTACGGGCGGGACTTTGATCGGGAGCGGGGAGGACGGGATGCTGGTGCTCGCAGCCTTCACAGGCGGCGCGCCTCCCCTTCCCCGGATCGGCGCCGCGGCCGCCATGGCCGGCGCGACTCCCCTCCCGCCGTGCAGACCGTCGTCCGCGACTCCGGCATCGGCAGCGGGTGGCCCATGCTCACCAAGACCAACTACTCCGAGTGGTCCATGGTGATAAAGGTGAAGATGCAGGCATGGCGCATGTGGGATGCTGTCCGATACGGCGACGCCGACTTCACCGAAGATCGGCGGGCGTTGGAGGCCATCATCGCCACCGTTCCGCCGGAGTTGGGGGCCACCCTTGCGGACAAGGACACTACCAAGGACGCCTGGGACTCCATCGCCGCATCACGCATCGGCAGCGATCGCGCACGCAAGGCCACGCAGCAGAGGCTTCGTCAGGAGTGGCACAACCTCGCCTTCAAGCCAGGGGAGGACGTCGACGACTTCGCTCTCCGCCTCACCGGCCTGATGCAGCAGATGGCGCGCTTCGCAGACGTCATCGACGAGCAGGACGCCGTCGAGAAGTACCTCTACATCGTCCCCGACAAGTACATGCAGATCGCCTTGTCGATGGAGACAATGCTGGATCTTGGCGAGCTGACGATCGAGGACGTGACGGGGCGGCTCAAGGCCGTCGATCTGCGCGACAGGAAGTCCTCGCAGTCGGCCACCGCGGATGGCAAGCTTCTCCTCACCGAGGAGCAGTGGCGCGCTCGGCAGAAGGAGGCGGCTCTGGGATCATCGAGCGGCCGCAAGCCCCGGCTTCGCGGGGAGCGCAAGGACCGGGCACGTGGAGGCGCCGGTGACGGCGCTGGTGGCGGCGCCGATGTCGAGCGCAAGGCTAACCGCGACGACATCTGCCACAACTGCGGGAAGACCGACCATTGGGCCAAGGACTGCCGAGGGGCGAGGCCCGGCGGTCAGGCACATGTCGCGGAGGCCGAGGAGGATCAAGAGGACCAGCCCGCGGCTGCCCTCCTCCACCTCGACGAGCCACATGCGCACGCCTTCCTTGGCGACGCCACGGGCGGCAACAAGATCGACGGGTGGTACCTCGACACCGGCGCGACCCACCACATGACCGGGCGGCCTCCTCCGACTTGGACTCCGGCGTGCGAGGCTCCGTCAGGTTCGGTGATGCCTCCGCCGTGGAGATCAAGGGCGTGGGCTCCGTCCTCTTCACCGCCAAGACTGGTGAGCACCGGTTGCTCACCAGTGTCTACTACATTCCCGCGTTGAGGAACTCCATCATCAGCTTGGGGCAGCTGGATGAGAACGGCTCGCGTGTGGAGATTGAGCACGGGGTGCTGCGCATCTGGGATCGCCACCACCGGCTCCTCGCCAGGGTCAACAGAGGGTGCAACCGCCTCTATGTCCTCCACATACAGGTAGCGCAGCCCCTCTGTCTTGCAGCCCGCCGCGACGACGACACTTGGAGGTGGCACGAGCGCTTTGGGCACCTCCACTTCGAGGCCCTGAAGCAGCTCGGCCACAAGGAGATGGTGCAGGGTATGCCGCACATCGACCACGTGGAGCAGCTCTGTGACACATGCGTCCCCACCAAGCAGCGACGGCTTCCCTTTCCCCGCCAGGCGAGCTACTGTGCCCAGGAGAAGCTGGAGCTCGTACACGGCGACCTCTGCGGCCCCGTCACACCGGCTACACCTGGAGGCCGGCGCTACTTCCTCCTCTCGTCGACGACGTGTCCCGCTACATGTGGGCGGTCCTCCTCGACTCGAAGGCAGCTGCAGCGGACGCTATCAAGTGCCTTCAGGCTTCTGCGGAGTTGGAGTGCGGCCGCAAGCTTCGGGTGCTGCGGACGGACAACGGCGGCGAGTTCACGGCGGTTGAGTTTACGGCGTACTGTGGGATGAGGGGATCCAGCGCCACTTCACCACGTCGTACACCCCGCAGCAGAACGGCGTCGTCGAACGCCGCAACCAGACGGTGGTTGCCACTGCCCGCGCCCTCCTCAAGCAGCGTGGGATGCCGGCTCTCTTCTGGGGAGAGGTGGTGATGATGGCCGTCCACTTGCTCAACCGCTCGCCCACCAAGGCCGTTGACGGCAAGACCCCATACGAAGCTTGGCATGGGCGCAAGCCGGCGGTTAGCTACTTCCGCGTCTTCGGCTGTCTCGCGTTCGTCAAGGAGCTCAACCACATCGGCAAGCTTGACGACCGGAGCACGCCGGGAGTCTTCATCGGCTACCCTAACGGTGTCAAGGGCTACTGCATCCTCGACCCTACCACTCAGCGTGTGCGTACCGCCCGCGATGTCGTGTTCGACGAAGGGCGAGGCTGGGCGTGGGGCAAGATGGTGGATGACGGCTCCACCTGGACGGTTAGCGACTTCTCCATCGACTACGTCCACTTCGAGGGGGCAGGGGGAGCTAGCAGCTCTTCTTCTCCGAGCTTTCCTTCCCCGCCACCACGTGCACCACCAGCCCCTCCGAGTCCGTTACCGGCTCCTGCGAGTCCTCCATCGGCTCCAGCGAGCCCTCCTCCGACTGTGGCAGCTTCTCCGGCTGCACCCACACCACCGGTTTTGACACCAGCAGCTCCGGTCCGCGACGGGCAGTGCACAGTGGAGTTTGCCACTCCGCTGTCCGATGATGAGGATCGCATCGACGCTTGCCACGACGGCGAGCCCCTGCGCTACCGCCGCGTGGACGACATCCTCGGCGAGCAGCCCGTTCCTGGACAGGCGGAGCACGACCTTGAGGGGCAGCTGCACATGGCGCATGAGGACGGCGAGCCTCGCTCCTTCGCCAAAGCGGAGGGAGATGCGGCATGGCGCGCTGCTATGCAGCAGGAGATGGACGCCGTCGAGCGGAACCGCACTTGGGAGTTGGCTGACCTTCCCACCGGTCATCGTGCCATCTCGCTCAAGTGGGTCTTCAAGCTAAAGAAGGATGAGTCCGGGGCGGTGATCAAGCATAAGGCGCGTCTGGTGGCGCGTGGCTTCGTCCAGCAGGAGGGAGTCGACTTCGACGACGCCTTTGCACCTGTCGCACGGATGGAGTCCGTTCGGCTCCTTCTCGCGCTAGCTGCCAAAGAGGGCTGGCATGTCCACCACATGGACGTCAAGTCTGCCTTCCTCAACGGCGATTTAAAGGAGGAGGTCTACGTCCGCCACCCGCCGGGATTCATCATCCCCGGCAAGGAGAACAAGGTTCTCCGTTTGGCAAGGCCCTCTATGGCTTGCGGCAGGCGCCACGAGCGTGGAACGCCAAGCTGGACTCCACCCTCAGGCAGATGGGCTTCCAGCAGAGCGCCCACGAGGCTGCTGTCTACCGGCGGGGCAAGGGAGGCGATGCCTTGCTGGTCGGAGTCTACATCGACGACCTCGTGATCACCGGTACCAAGGAGGAGGAGATCGAGGCATTCAAGGCGCAGATGAAGGCCGTCTTCCAGATGAGCGACCTTGGGCTCCTCTCCTCCTACTTGGGAATCGAGGTTCACCAAGACAGCACTGGCATCTCTCTTCGTCAGACCGCCTACGCCAAGCGCATTGTTGAGCTGGGTGGCCTCACCGACTACAACCCAGCCCACACTCCCGTGGAGGAAAGGCTCAAGCTGAGCCGTGAGAGCATGGCGGAGGAGGTGGACGCGACGCAGTACCGGCGCATTGTGGGCAGCCTTCGCTACCTTGTCCACACGCGCCCGGACTTGGCGTTCGCCGTCGGCTACGTCAGCTGGTTCATGCAACGACCGACGACGGAGCACCAGCAGGCTGTGAAGAGGATCCTCCGCTACGTTGCTGGCACCTCCGACTACGGCTTGCACTACCCAAGGTGTCCTGGCGCTGCACACTTCATCGGCTACAGCGACAACGATCACGCCGGCGACATTGACACCAGCAAGAGCACCAGCGGGACTCTCTTCTTCCTTGGGAGGTGCCTGATCAGCTGGCAGTCCGTGAAGCAGCAGGTGGTGGCTCTGTCCAGCTGCGAGGCAGAATACATAGCAGCCACTACCGCTTCGACTCAGGCCCTCTGGCTTGCCCGGCTGCTTGGAGATCTTCTTGGAAGAGAAGCTGAGGCAGTGGAGCTCAGCATGGACAGCAAGTCCGCCATGGCATTGGCGAAGAACTCTGTCTTCCATGAGCGCAGCAAGCACATCCGGGTCCGCTACCACTTCATCAGGAGCTGCCTGGACGAGGGGAGCGTCAAGGCAAGCTACATTAGCACCCAGGATCAGCTTGCAGACTTCCTCACCAAATCGCTTGGGCATGTCAAGTTCCAGAAGCTTCGCAACAGGATTGGGATGGCACAGATTTCCCACAAGGCGACGCACTAGGCTTAGGGGGAGAATGAAAGCTGTAATCCTAGTGCTTATCTTATCCTAGTAGTAGTTAGCATCTACTTTTGTACTAGAATATGCTCTAGCTTTCTTGGCAGCCAAGACTGCTTTATCCTATATGTACTAAGGACCAGCCATGGGGTTTTCCTTGGCCTAATCATTAGAGAAAACCTTGCCCCAAATCTCATCTCTGTGATTTGGTTCCAACATGTACGCTATAAGTTTTAGGCATTTGTTGCTGTGATCTTGAGTATTAGAAGTGAGCTTGGACTAGGAGGTGCTCAGTTTTGATGTTGAAATACTCTTCCTTTCAGCAAAATAGAGCGGCATCCTTCTGTTTTTAGGTGCAAGGACTGGCTCTGCTTAGAATCAGGCATCTGATTGTGCAGACTGCAGGGTTTGCGTAATTGAATTTTTTTTTTCCACACCGGTAAAACCGAATTTCATTACCAAGTCAACGAAATTACAAGTAAAGGTTTACTGTCATTTATTGGAATCATGTTCTGATTCTATTTACTCTAGATTAGAATCAAGTCTATTTAATCATAGATTAGAATTACTTAATCATATCTCTCCTACTATTTGAGTTATTTTGTACTTCTCCATTATAATGATTTCATTCTAGTATTGTTTGGCATGATTCCATACTATTGATTACAAAGAAAATCGTATGCTTGGCTTTAATTGGCATAACATTGGTGTTTTGAGGTCATGTCTTTCAATACTGTTTGGAGAGAGAAATATCTAAGGTAAGTTAGCACTTCAGATGTGAAGCACTAGATTGATTTCTAGGGAAAGAAAATGACAGAGCTGATTAGTCGAGGGTTTAATGATATGATTAACTAGGAATATGTAATTCTGCTAAAGGTAGTAAGGGGGTGTTTAGTTCCTCCTCTAAAAGTTTACACCCTTTCACATTGGATGTTTGGACAACATGCATGGAGACTCGAGTATTAAATATGGACTAAAAAAAAACTAACTGCACAGATTGTGACTGTTTTGCGAGACGAATTTTTTAAGCCTAATTTGTCCATAATTTGACGTGGTGCTACAGTAAACATGCGCTAATGACGGATTAATTAGGCTTAATACATTTGTCTTGTGGAATCTGTAAATTGTTTTTTTGTTGGTATCCTAAATTCCTAATACCTCATGTGACACCCCATGTGACATCCGATGTGACACTCCAAAACTTTACACCTCTGGATTTAAACACCCACTAAATAGAAGTAAAGATTGAAAAATATTAATAATGTGAATGCACATTGGGGTCCTAAACTTGGTGTTGTGACCTGACTTGATTGCACATCGAATCCTTTAAAACCTTTTAATTGATTAAGATTTTCAGAAACATGATTCATGTCGGTAACAAGCAATCCAAATGCACTTTGGTGTTCTTTATGTTGAATTATATTTCAAAGATATGTAAGATATTTAAGATTCTGTTCATATCCAAGTAGTTGCTATACTTATTCATCTGATATAACGCAGTTGTATTGTCAATTAGAAATTTAGGGTGAGCCAAACATGCCATTTTATGTCTAGTTAGCAATTTATTAGTGTTTGTTAGACTGATATATTTTAGGGACCTGGGGAATTTTCAACTTCCAGGATTTATATGTTACACCCTATGCAATTAGATGTTTCCAGTCCTGTGGTAGTTGGTTAGTAGCTTGTTTTGGCCCCATATCAACATTCTTATCCCATGGATTTAATTATATTGTCTCACATTTGTTGTGTTTTGTTCATATTAAAACATGCAAGGATTTAGGTACTGTCATGGGCTAAGACAACCTTAGTTCTGTTGACAGTGATTATGATGTATGTGACTTAGATTTTTTGGCAGATCCTGTCTGCATACGTCTCCTATCACCTGTTTCATTATTTTCCTAAATTATGTCACAAATAATACAATATAGGCTATGCAATTTATTTATTATTCAATTTACTGTGCTATTTCTTCTCTCTTTCAGCCGATTCCTGCAGTGCAGAGGGCCATTTGCTCGAAGGAGGCACCCCCTAGTTGATGCTGCAGTGGTTTCGGAGATCCGAAGATGCATAGACAGCGGCATCGAGTTCCGTGGTGATTTACTAAATTTCAGAAAAGATGGATCTCCAATGATGAACAGGTTGCATCTGACCCCTATATATGGAGATGATGAAACCATAACCCATTATATGGGTATTCAATTATTCACTAATGCTAATGTTGATTTGGGACCATTGCCCTGTTCAATGACAAAGGAACCAGTGAGGTCAACACGCTTTGCTCAAGATAACTCATTTCAAACAGGGCCAGAGCACAGCATTTTCTGCCGGGAATATTCTAGCCTCTTCCAGTTAACGGATGAAGTGCTTTGCCAAAGTATACTGTCAAGGTTGTCACCAAGAGACATAGCATCTGTTAGCTCCGTGTGCAGACGCTTGTATCATTTGACAAGAAATGAAGATCTCTGGAGAATGGTTTGCCAGAATGCTTGGGGTAGTGAGACTACTCGAGCACTTGAGACAGTGCCTGCCGCAAGAAGGTTGGGCTGGGGTCGGCTTGCAAGAGAACTGACCACTCTGGAAGCTGTTGCCTGGAGGAAATTGACCGTTGGAGGTGCAGTGGAGCCATCTCGATGCAATTTCAGTGCCTGTGCTGTAGGGAACCGTGTTGTTCTCTTTGGCGGGGAAGGTGTTAACATGCAGCCGATGAATGACACATTTGTATTGGATTTAAACGCCAGCAATCCAGAGTGGAGGCATATCAATGTGAGCGCAGCTCCTCCAGGTCGCTGGGGCCATACTCTGTCATGCTTGAATGGCTCTTGGTTGGTTGTTTTTGGTGGATGTGGAAGGCAGGGTCTGCTTAACGATGTATTCATGCTGGATTTGGATGCAAAACAGCCAACCTGGCGTGAGATACCTGGAGTTGCACCCCCAGTTCCACGTTCATGGCACAGCTCATGCACTTTGGATGGAACAAAGTTGGTAGTTTCTGGTGGCTGTGCTGATTCAGGTGTACTCCTCAGTGACACATATCTTCTTGATGTAACCATGGATAGGCCAGTTTGGAGAGAGGTCCCTGCATCCTGGAAACCGCCTTCTAGGCTGGGGCACTCGATGTCTGTTTATGGTGGCAGGAAGATCCTGATGTTTGGTGGTCTTGCTAAGAGCGGCCCTCTGCGGCTCCGATCTAGTGATGTGTACACAATGGACTTAAGTGAAGAAGAACCTTGCTGGCGATGCCTCACTGGTAGTGGAATGCCTGGGGCTGGAAATCCAGCTGGTGCAGGTCCACCTCCTCGCCTCGATCATGTTGCTGTGAGCCTGCCAGGTGGAAGAATTTTGATATTTGGTGGCTCAGTGGCAGGTCTTCACTCAGCATCACAGCTTTATCTGTTGGATCCAACTGAAGAAAAGCCGACCTGGAGAATTTTAAATGTTCCTGGGCGCCCTCCCCGATTTGCCTGGGGCCACAGCACCTGTGTTGTTGGAGGAACAAAAGCGATAGTGCTTGGTGGACAAACTGGGGAAGAGTGGATGCTTACAGAAATACATGAGCTTTCTTTGGCAAGCAACTCAGTTTGAGTTCCGGAATGGTATCAAGTCATGTTCCTTGCAAATTAAATGCGGCTTCTTATGCAACCTGAAGCTTGATTGCCTTCACCTTCAGAACGAGAAGAATGAATGATGAGCATACTGCATCATCTTACAGCTACTTGGCTTTACTTGGAAGATGAAATGGTTTCCACTGGTTTGCTCGCTTTATGTAGACAAAGGGTAGTGATATGTTCATTTTTATTGCCGTTTGTTTGGCCTTTTTTTTAATCAGATAATTACAATTCATAAGCTACAATTGTGGAATGAGTACCAAATTTTATATGTATTCTCAGATGTTTCTGACTTGCAATATGTTAGGAAAGCAAAGGATTACCTTGTATATAGTTTAAACTTTTGATATACGGTACATGGAAAACTTGTTGCTGCTTTCTTGCGGCACATGCGCACAGCTAGATGGATGTATAATATGTAGAAGTTTCAGCCTGGTCAGCTTAGCTCAGTATCGGTTTACTTGTCTTCTGTTTCACATGTTGAATTATCATGGACAAGATTAAGCACAGTTGCACAGTGGTTGTGTTTATGTATTAATGGCAAACTTCAATGTAATTGATTCTCTTTGCGAAAAGCTTGATAGGATCATACTTGGGGGTAACATATTTAGAGGAGGTTCAGTTCCTCGTCAGGCTGCAGGTTGCCAGATAAAATTTGTGAAGTCAAATGGCAGCATGAGGGTCCAGGGACGTCTACGTGCATGTTAGCGTTTTGCCTTCTTCACATCCAAAATTTGAAACCTTGGATCAAATCTAACGGGTGCCTGATTATCACAAATTTGTAACCGTGTGTGTGACACCCTTCGAGAAAGAATTCATGTGCTCTTTAGATGTTTTATTTATCACCCGGATTCAAAGTGTTGCAAAACTTCGGATATTTTTTTAGTGGTCAACATTTGAATGGCCATCATCACTGTCATCGTTCCTCATGTCTGTTTGACAACACACCAGCTGCACTGCAGCGGCTGCAGTAGTGCGGTCTGTGTTAGCACCCATTTGCATGGGAAACTGGGGTGTTCAAATTCGCATCAAATTAGAAGTTTTACTGAAAGGTTTTCAGATACTAATAAAAAATTCATTACATAACTAGTTTATAAACCAAAAGAGAAATTTATGAAGCCTAATTAAACTCATCATTAATAAATGTTCGTGCTGCACAATATTATCAAATTATAAATAAATTAGACTTAAAAGATTCATCTCGCAATTTACATATATTTTTTATAGTTAGTTATTTTTTAATACTCTACATATCTAAGTATCATACGATGAGTATAGATTTTTTAGGAAAAAACTAAACACGGTCTATAACATTTATGTGATGTTTGATCTGTCAACCAACTACCCCGTCCCATTAAAAAGTGTCTTCTCACGTCACTCACGTAAAAAAGGTAAGGTGTATATTTCCTCTGTCTAAGAAAAAGTATCGTCTTAAATTTCCGACATCTTATTTGACTATCATTTTATTTAAAAATTTTATAAATATCATTTATCTTATTACGACTTATTTTATCATTAGAAATACTTAATATTAATTTATTTATATTATAATTTGCACGTACAAAAATTTAGGTCTTGTTTAGCACAGCTCAGCTTCACAAGTGAAGTTGTTTTTTTAGAAAATAGTTTCATGATCAACTCTTTTTGGTGAAGTTTGGCTGTTTTGAGAATGTTGTTTGACAAAACAGTTTTACAAAAACTTTATGCATGGTGGGAGAGAGAAATGAAATAGAGAACTTCTTTTTTTGAGAGGGGGAGAAAAATAGCTTCATTTATGAAGCTATTTTAGAAAAGGGTGTTTGGCAAGAAAAATAGCTCACAACGTCTCGTAAAGCTGTTGTGAACTGTACCAAACAGCCCGTTAAATAAAACAAATGATCAAATATGAAAGTAAAAAACACTCTTTTTTTTTAGATCGAAACTCTTTTTAGGACCGGATGAGTATTGCCTGCTCAATTCATGGCTAGGCGCCATGCTCTCTTTTGCCTATGGACTTGTCATAGGAACGAACAAAAAACTTGCGCTGTGAAATCTCCTTAAGTTCGGTAGGCTTTGCGTGGATTTTGGGAGTGTCAAGGCAAGTTGGAGACTCGCCATGGCGGCATGCACCTTTGGTTATGGTATGGGTTTTCTTTGAATTTTGAAACGGAGAACGGCAAAACAAGGTTTGCTCGCTCCTTAGGCTGCGTTTGTAGGGATTCATATTCTCCTAAAAACGTTTCGGATCTAGATTCTCTTAGAAAACGTTTCAGACAGTGAATCAGAACCACTTTGCGAAATCGTTTGGCTAGTAGTCTGAATTCTGATTCATATATAGTATATATATTTTTATAAAAAATCATATAAAAATTAATATGCTTCAAAAACATTCTAAATTTTTTATAGATGCAGAACAACTTAAATACAACTTTAGCTTGTTCCACTAAAAAGACTGTAATTGAAAAAAAAAACAATTATAGTAGCGTAAAAGGATATATAAGAGAATCACTGCGAAACCAGCATATGGCCTTTTCGAGTGGCAGTGAAGGAAACGAGAATCGTTTCAACGAGAAACAGAAAGGTTTCACTTTGCTCCATGTCCGTTTGGAACTGATTTTAGTGATTTCAACTAGAAACTGAAACGTTTCAGGTATCCAAACGTATCCTCATCACCGAGAGCTCAGGTTTGCCAGCATATCATGAAGAGATTGCATAGTGCCGGCGTGTCAAGCTTTGGCCTTTGTCTCCTGCTGCCACGCCGGCCGGGATCGTTTCGGCTTTGGCCCCTCCCTCTGGGGCTGATTGGTAGGCAGGAGGAGACCGTGCTCGCACGGTTTAGTTGGGTGGTTTCGTTCTAGCCCTTTATTTGGTTGCTAAGGGGAATCAAATCGATGCATAGGACCATGCACTTTAGGCTGCCATGATGCAAGTTTTCCGTCCGCTGAAATCGAGCTTCCCTCTTCATATAGGATGACTTTATTCATGCAGAATGCAAGGATCCATTTGCCAGATACTCATAACTTTGATCTATACATACAACCAAATACGATCTTGTTTCGTACTAGACCAACACTAAAGACAATCAAACACGACCACCTAGACGAGCTCAGCCCAACTCTTTTGGTACTGTATGGTCTGACCATCCTGAAGCTTTGCTGTGTAACTAATCACACCCTCTGTTAACCAAAAACGTCATTATTATTTTAAAAAGTCAGTCTTTAGCTTTTACCAAACAGATATAATAAAATGAAAATATTTATAGTAAATAATTAGCATTATCAAATGGATCAATAAATATACTTTTATAATAAACTTATTATATAAAGATATAAATGTTACACGTATTTTTGTACAGAATCTAGTCAAAACTAAAGAAATTTAATTATGTATATGGTGTACCCCATAGTGGTTTATTTTTAGGGACGGATAGCAGCTACTCATGACTATCTCCAATAACAACATCCATAATACAATACTCATTTTATATTTAGGTTGCGTTATAGTGAATCGATTCAATATCCACTTTTAGTCTTCTCCAACAACGATACCTAAAAGGGAATCTTTGTGCAAATGGGTTTTAAAGAAAGAGGATACTCAAATTTAGGTTCTACATCTCATGAAACGCAAAATCTGTCTTCCATGTGGATCTTATGTTGGAGACTGAAACAGTCCTGTCGGAGACCCATTTAGGTTTGGGTCTCAAAATAGGATACCTATTGGAGATAGCCTCACTACCACAAACTAGTGTGGTGCCAAAAATAGAAATTTTCTTCACAAAAGGTTTGTGTGTCTACGTATTAAAATAGTGAAAAATGTTTAATAGAACACGTTGTAGCAACGTCGTAGGAGTAAAAGAGTTGTAAATGGACGCTTTAGATCAGTCTAGTATACTGAAATTCGCTTGAGTTTATAAGTTAAAATATCAACTTTATTTTTAGTCATTAAATAATATTTTCTCTCAAACAAATTATTCTCTCCGTCCACTTGATTATGCAACTATGAAAAATATGATGGTCAAGCTGTGTTAACTTTAATCAAGTTTATAGTAAAAAGTATTATCATTTATGTCTCAAAACAAATTTATTATGGAAATATATTTAATAAACAATCTTCGATATTTGTTTTATCTCATAAGAGTTAGTATTTATTCATGTAATTATAGGTAAAGTTTGCAATATTTAATTTCTAGAAGGTGAGAATTACATATTAATGTCACAATATTGGACATCGATGATCCGGAGACATATATTTTCATTTCTTTTAAAGTGTGAATAGCGTTGATGACATGACGTGAAGCGATAAGACTTGATGTCTTGACCGAAATGCATGGCAATAACGAATTCTCAACTCGATGACTCGACAAGGGGGTGGGGGTGGTCCCATCCCAATTTCAACGATTTTTAATAGCGAAAAACGGAGTTTTATTTTCATTTGTGTATAAGAAGACTGAAAAGAAATAAGTTTCATTTAAATAAAAATAAATCTTTGACACGATTACCAACTCTTTATAGTCATCAAATTTAATATCGATAAAACTGTGTGATGAAACATTAATTCTAACCGTAAAATTTTTACACCCATAATTGGATGTTTAGAAATAGAGTAAAAGATGGCAACGGATCGGGTTTGTGGCGGATATCTGTGGGTTTTGATGCCAGCGGGTACTCGGGTCTAATTTTTCATCCATGGTTTTCAAGTTCGGGTACATGAGACATATAAATATAAAATTTTGAATAAAGATTCATGTATTTTTATTAATAAACTACTTATGTAAGCTATAAATTTTTTTCTAAGTTGAGTCATAAAATCATGCGTTGTTTATTGTCTTTTATTTATATATTTGAACCTCTAATATATATCATATATATGTTGCTAAATATTTTTTATTATTTTCCTCATTGTTGTATAGCGTCCGTCGGGTTTTGGGTATCCGCGGGTTTCGATTTCGGATGGATTCTCACCCGTCAGTGTTCGGGTTCGGGTTTGGGTTTTAAGTTTGGGTTTTGGTTTTCGGTGTCCAGAGACTTCGCTCGATCTGAACCAGACCCATTGCCATTCTTTGCATGGAGTATTAAAATATAGACAAAAGAATAACTGATTACACAAATTGCGTGTAAATTATAAGACACATCTTTTAAGCCTAATTAGTCCATGATTTGACAATGTTGTATTATAGTAAACAATTGCTAATGATAGATTAGTTAGGCTTAATAAATTTGCCTCATAGTTTACAAGCGAGCTATATAATTAGTTATTTATTACTATCAGAAAAACCTTTCTAACATCCCATGGAATATTTGAGCGTAACATTTTTACACCTTGGATCTAAATACCCCTTAATTTAAAGTTTCATTCAAATTTCTTTTTATTCTAGATAACATGGTAGCCTTTAAAAACAACACTACAAAACTTGCTACTAAGATTGGCCTAGAGACATAGCTGAGAGCAGTTTAATTCGAATTTCATTTTATTCTATTTGCTTGATCTCATAAGCAACTTAGACCATCTGTACTGCATCGTGTGAAGGAATGCTCCTGGATGGATTTAGCGGTGAAATGGGCTGCACTGGAGTCGTGTAAGCAGCACGGTATCCACTTTCGTCTGCAACATTTACCTCCCGACCGGACGTCCTCTGCACCAGGCGACCCCACCACTGCGTGCATGCGCGCGCATGCGCCAGAGCCAGAGAGGATAAGTGGGAGAGGGAGAGGAGAGAGAGGGAGGGTGCAGTGGCGGGTCTCACCTTATTAACTCACTAATAAAAAATATTCTAACTCACAGACTAAAAAAACCAAATTAAATTTCGATTACGCCATTAGATTCGTTTTAATAAATCTTGCAAAACTAGATCTCACTTGATTATATTTAGATAAAATTTATTTATAAACATATAGACCTCACTGTTGTTAGTTGATATAGAGTATGACATATAGAGAATGAGGATGAATGGGTATAGAAGAAACCTGTATAGAGAAGAGAACCTTGATGATTAGGATGTATAGATGATAAATATAAAGGACGTCTTAGGCCCTGTTTACTTTCCAAAATTTTTTCTCTTTCCCCATTACATCAATTGTACTTTACGCCTGCATGGAGCATTAAATGAAGTAGCATGGTTGCATGTTTGTACTTTTTGTCTGGTTAGCTCGAAATGAATCTTTTTAGTCTACTTAGGCCATAATTGAACAAAAGTTGTCAAATACAAACGAAAGTGTTACAGTGCACTTTTCACCCCCATTTCACCCAACTAAACAGCCTCTTATTTCAGTTTCTTTTAATTCTGGAACAAAGTTTTACTCTTATAAGAAATTAACTTTCAGCTTTCAGCTTTCGTTTTCAGATTTCAACAAACAGAGCCACTACTATTTGCGTTCGTTTGAATTTTTCATCAGTTTACAGCAACACTACTATTTGAAGACGTTCGTTTGAATTTTTCTGCTAAAATCAGCGTTGTTTTGATAATATTTTACTCTTATAACAAATTAGTATGAGTCAAAATTAATGTTTATTTTTAGCTCCACGCAACGAAACGTAGAACAAAATTCGATATCTAAATAACCGGCATTCGAAATCAACTTATTCTATTCACTTCAGCTTATAGACGCTTTTTTCAGCTGTAGAATAGTATTTTTCTCTCACGCTAAATTAGTATGAGCTAAAATCAGTAATTTTTTTAGCTCTAATAAACATAATACTCCCCGTCCGGTTAAATATGCAATTATGAGAAGTGTGTAGGTTAAATTATATTAACTCTGATCAAGTTTATAGCAAAAGGTATTAATATTTATGTTTCGAAATAAATTTTTACTGATCTAATAGTACTTATTTTGTCTCATAAAAGTTAGTATTTTTTTTATATAATTTTAGTTAAACTTTGCGATGGTTGAGAATTATATATTTATTAGGATGAAGGGAGTACTACTACGTCCAGTGCCAAAGTCACTCAATGGATAAGTCACCAATCCAATCCTCAAGCAGCTCCTTCGCCGTGGACCTCGGCGAGGCAGCTGACCTCAACGACGCCACTTCGAAGCTCTTCTTCAGCGACATCAGCGCCACTATCCCCGGCCAGTCTTGGCCGGTGGCGTCGGAGATCAACTCCACGCTGGCGAGCCAAGACTCGCTGGTCGCTCTGTGCAGCCAGCATGGCGTGCCCAGCGAGCTCACTCCTGTCTGCGCCCAGCACCTGGGGTGGAGAGCTTGCACGCCGCTGCCGGTGGGCTCCAACAAGATGTGCGTCTACGCCGACGCGCTCGACGCCGGCCTCCGCTTCCCGCTCCACGACTTCTACGTGAGGGTTCTCCGGCGCTACCACCTCGCGCCGTCCCAGCTCACCCCCAACGCGTGGACCTACCTCGCCGCCTTCGTGCTGCTGTGCCACGACGCCGGCGTCGAGCCGCTGGTGTCCGCGTTCCGCTACTTCTTCACCATATGCGCTCATAAGAGCGACGGCAAGCTAACGGGTTGCCACCATTTCCAGCCGTACCACGACGGCAGCCGCCGCCGCCTCTTTACCGGCGGCGGTCTGCCCACCCGGAGCGGGTGGAAATCAAGGTTCTTCTTCCTTGACTGCCCATCGGGGTGGAAGTGCCCGGTGAAGTGGGGCAAGCCCAGGAGGAAGGACGCGCGTCGAGTGCAGCTCACCGACACGGTGATAGAAAAGCTCAAGCAGATGGGCTGCATCGATGTCAAGCTCTCCTTGGCCAACCGCGACATGCCCGTCGGCGACCAAGCCGCCCTCGCCCCGCTGCAGTCGGCGGCGAAAGCGGAAGCTGGATCCAGTGGCTCCAGAGAGCGAATCCACGAGGAAGCGCAGTAGGCTGTCGCCGGCGGCGGTCTTGTCCCAACCACAACCACAACCCCTGCCGATGTCGGCGGCAGCGGTCTTGTCGTTCGCCTTCTTTGGGCTTGGCTCCTATCAGAGCTTCTAGCACTGGAGGCCGCAGCGGGCACATTCCGCCGTCGTCGCAGCAGCGGAACTTCGGTGAGTCCACATCAGCGCCGTGGGAGTTGCGTGGTATGAGGGCTCGAGCTCAAGATGTTAGTATCGGTGGCAGCAGCGAAATCACCCCACCAGCGATGTGGGCTAGCGATTCGTCGCAGTTGTGGGAGGCCATGGCCAAAGCTAGCGAGCAGGAGGCCATGGTTGCGAAGCTAAATCAGGAGCTGCACCTGGTGAAAACCTGGAATCTCGCTGCGCGTGGAGAAGAAGAGGCATGGGTGTGGCATGCCCGATTCGGGCACCTGCACTTTGCAGCTTTGCGCAAGATGAGCAAGGAGGGGCTCGTGCGTGGTATGCCCCTGCTGAACCAAGTGGAGCAGGTGTGCGGCGCCTGCCTCGCCGGCAAGCACCGGCGGTCGCCATTTCCGCAGCAGGCAGGAGGACGGTCGACGGAGGTGCTGCAACTTCTTCATGGTGATATCTGCGGTCCCATCTCGCCCCCAACAGTGGAACACTCAGTGGCAGAAGGAGCTGAGGGCTGCCAGAGCCAAGCACGGCGCTGAGATCGCCGAGCTCATCGCCCGCCTCCGTGCAGCCAATGACCGCAACAAACATATGAATGAGGAGGTCGCCCAGCTCATTGGTCACCTGAGCATGGCCAGTGTTGAGGTCGCGCAGCTCAAGGCAGCCAGTGTTGAAATCGCGCAGCTCAAGGCAGAGCATGCCGCCGAGACCGCCCAGCTGAAGGAGGAGCTCGCGGCCGAGGCAAAACAGATGAAGCAGGAACTAGAGGAGGAAGCAGAACAGCTCAAGCACGAGGGCTACGCCATGGGCGCCAGGGATCTGAGGGACCTCGCCCTCACCATGTACAAGGACGTCATCAATCCTGATGAGCTGAAGGTCGAGCTGCTACTGGACTACAGCCATCAGGGAGCCGCCTCTCCGGTGGCAGTGGACGATCAGTGACGCGCTTTCCGTGGATGCGTTGTCGTAAGCTACCTCTCACAGCGTAAAAGGCTCTATCTTGCAGTCTTTCTGCATATTGTTTATCAGTAGCATATCTTTGTTGATTCATGCATCTAGTAGTTTAATTTGGATATTGTGCTAGCATGCTTTGGCCCCCTCATCAATGTTGATCGAGTGAATTGGTCTCCCATTAGTTCAATGCTATTGGGTATTGGCTATTAATCATTAATCTGATGTAGTCTCTAAAATGTGGTTTTGACATTCCATTGCAACCAATACATTCCTGTCATGTATTAACTAAAGGGCAATACTAAGGTACACCCATACCTAAATCTTACCTCCTTAGGAGGTAAGATCTCAAATTAATCTAGACCGTTGGATAATAGGATTTTTAAATTATTTAATAAACTTAAAATCTGAAAATGATTTTCATTTTTCCTTTTTTAGCTCCTACAATCTTGGTCCATATTTACAAATGATTTGCATGTCCTTAATTATCGATTGCCTACAATCTTGGTTGATTTGCATGTCCACCGGTACCTCCTACTGAGATTGGCGCACGACCTCGCTCCTTCGCCGTCCTACGTCGCGCCCACGCCGACGCGCCGCAGCCCAACCTCGCGCCCCCGTCGTCGCGCCGCCGCCCCGACGTTGCGCCGCCAACCATCTTCGCGCCCCCAACGTCGCGCCGCCGCCCTTTCGCGGCGCCGCCCCGACGTCGCGCCGCCGCACCATCGTGGCGCCTGCCCGACGTCGCGCGACGAGGGGAGGATGCGTGCCCGCACTACGATGGGGGGCCGCAGTGGCCGCGCGACGAGGGGAGGATGCGCGCCCGCACGACGATGGGGGTGAAAGATCGGAGGCGCAGTTAGGAGAACACCGTGACCTAAACTCAGGTTCAACGGTGGTTGCGTGTTAATCAATCTCAGGTTGAAACAGCCCCAACCGTGGCATACATATATATAGTGCAACAGTTTGCATTGACTACGATACAGGAAACAAATCAGTCTACAATACGGGAATATATCTAACTATCCTTGCGTAGCTAACTATCCTTTCCATGTTACGTATTCTTTCCAAAGTCATCTTTATATGGTTACAATGTTATCTACTAACACTCCCCCTCAATCATAACTTAACCAAGTTAAGATTGCTCTTGAAATTTTCTAACAGTCGGACAGACAAAGCTTTAGTAAATCCATCCGCAACTTGATCTCCAGATGAAACAAACTCAATCTCTAACAGTCCCCGTGCAACTCGTTCTCTGACAAAATGATAATCCACTTCTATGTGTTTAGTTCTTGCATGAAAGACTGGATTGGCCGACAAATATTTTGCACCTATATTGTCACACCACAATCGCGCAGCTCTTGGGCTATTAATATTCAACTCTCGAAGCAAAGTTTGAATCCACATAATCTCAGCAGTTGCATCTGCTATTGCCTTGTACTCTGATTCTGTACTTGATCTAGACACAGTGCCTTGTTTCTTTGCATTCCAGGACACCAGATTAGACCCCAAAAATACAGCAAAACCTCCAGTTGATCTGCGATCATCACTACTGCCTGCCCAGTCAGCATCTGAGAAGGCACTCACCAAAGTGGAGGGCGACTTATGAATTCTTAAGCCCAAAGAAGTGCACTGTTTTATATACCTTAATATTCTTTTTACTGCAGACCAGTGAATTGTAGTTGGTGCATGAAGGAATTGACAAACCTTATTAACTGAGTACGAAATATCAGGTCTAGTCAGAGTTAAGTACTGTAAAGCACCAACAACACTTCTGTAATTTGTAGCATCCTTTGGACCTAGTAGCGACCCTTCATTAAGCACAAGTTTCTCACTTGCACTGAGAGGAGCTGAAGCTGGTTTACAATTTGACATACCTACTCTTTTTAACAAATCTGATGCATATTTATCTTGCGACAACACAATGCCATCACGTACCTTAGTGACCTCTATGCCCAAAAAATAATGTAGATCACCAAGATCCTTGAGTGCAAACTCTTTCTGCAAACTCTTAAGAAGTGCATCTGTAGCTTCGTTGGTTGAGCTAGCTACTATGATATCATCTACATATACCAAAACAAATATGGTTAAATCTTTATGATTAAGAAAAAATAGAGATGTATCAGCTTTAGATACTCGAAAGCCAAGACTAATCAATTTGGTACTGAGTCTTGCATGCCAGGCCCTCGGTGCTTGTTTCAGACCATACAACGCTTTATCAAGCCTGCAGACATATCCTGGTTTAGTAGGATCCTCATATCCTGGTGGTTGTTGCATATACACCTCTTCTTTCAAATATCCATGAAGAAAAGCATTTTGCACATCAAGTTGTCGCAAGTTCCATCCTCTAGATATCGCTAGTGACAGTATGACACGAATAGTAGGATGTTTTACAACTGGACTGAAAGTATCTTCATAATCAATCCCATACCTTTGTTTAAAACCCTTTGCTACTAATCTTGCCTTATATCTGTCAAGTGTTCCATCTTGTTTCTTTTTGATTTTATACACCCACTTGCAGCCTATGACGTTTCTGCCTTTCTGAGGTGGGACTAAATGCCAGGTCTTGTTGTTCATCAACGCTCCATATTCTATATCCATTGCCTTTTTCCAATTGTCATCTGATAATGCTTCTTCTGTACTCCATGGTTCACCAGAAGTTGTTAGAAATAAATATCTAACTGTGCCATCAGTGTATACCTTTTCTTTACGAATACCGGCTTGGAGACGCGTTCTAGGACGCTGTGACTGTGGCGCTGCTGTCTCTGTAACCTCCTGTGCTTCTGCATGCTGATCGGCTATATCAACTGGTGTAGAGGATCCGGTTGCCGCTGCCACTGTATCACTTGGTGTCGTTGCTGTTGTTGGATCTGTCATTGTCTGGGATGTCGGCGGCGGAGAGGCTGATCCCGAGGAAGATCCTCCACTGCCGTTCAAGTGTGAAGAAGGCAGGAGATCCGTTTCGACCGGCGTGTCGCTAGGGACGTCATGCACCGATGCACCATAGCTGTCGTCATTTTCTTCAGTGCCTGTATCATCTCCAGAATTTGCAAAAGAATTAGTGGCATTAGTATATTGATCAACTGCAATTTCTCCCCCTGGATTTAACAAAGTTGGATGAAGGAGATTTATTTCTGAATGAAGACGAGCGCCAGTGTTTGGGTGGAGTTCAGAAAAAGGAAATATATTCTCATCAAAAATAACATCTCGGGAAATATAGATTCGGCCAGTAGATATATCAAGGCATTTATATCCTTTGTGAAGGTGACTATAACCAAGAAAAGCACATCTTTTTGACCGAAATTCAAGCTTGTGAGCATTGTACGGGCGCAAATTTGGCCAACATGCGCACCCAAAAACACGAAGAAAATTATAATCGGGGTCACGATCAAACAGGCGCTTGAGAGGTGTGAAAAAATCAAGAACACGACTAGGTGTTCGATTAATGAGATATACGGCTGATAAAAATGCCTCGTCCCAAAATTTCAAAGGCATGGAGGCATGAGACAAAAGAGAGAGTCCTACTTCCACTATATGACGGTGCTTGCGTTCTGCAGCACCATTTTGCTGGTGTGTGTGAGGACAAGACACAAGATGAGAAATACCAATTCTTGCAAAAAAAGAATTAAGTTTTTGATACTCTCCACCCCAGTCAGTTTGTACAGCTAAAATTTTTCGATCAAACTGCCGTTCTACCAGAACTTGAAATTCCTGGAATTTTTGAAAGACCTCAGACTTATGTTTCAAGAGATAAATCCATGTAAATTTGCTAAAATCATCAATGAAACTGACATAGTACTGTTTTCTGCCAACAGATTCTAAAGCAGGGCCCCAGACATCAGAAAATACAAGTTCTAATGGAACAGTAGAAATGCTAGATGATTTTGCATAAGGCAACTGATGGCTTTTTGCTTGTTGACAAGCATGGCACACAGACTCTTTTAGAGACTCAGCGGAAACATGAAGATGATTATTACTAATGACTTGTTTGACAATACTTGATGAAGGATGCCCTAGACGACTATGCCACCTGGACATCGGAACTCTGGACACACCACAAGCTTGCTTTATTGGCTGGGCAGGAAGAGGATAAAGACCGTTGTGACATCGTCCTTCAAGGATGGTTCTCTTCGTTGCCTGGTCCTTAATGGCAAAGAAATCAGGATGAAACTCTAAGAAAGCCGAATTATCAGAAACTAATTTGTGGACAGATACAAGATTTTTTTGTGCTTGTGGAACATGCAGAACATTATTTAGATGAATATCACGATATGGGGTATGAAACGCAGTATGACCAATATGACTAATGTCCATACCTGTACCACTGGCAGTATGAATCTGATCACCTCCATGGTACTTGTTCCTGAAGGACAGCTTATCTAGTTCACTTGTAATGTGGTCGGTGGCACCCGTGTCGGTGTACCAGTTGGTGTCGATGTTGTAGGACTTCGTTGCAGCAGCCACGAGCTTGGGATCCGGCACATAGTCTTCATCATACCTGTGCCAGCACCGATCTGCCATATGCCCAAGTTTGAAACAAACCTGGCATAAGGGGCGATCATCATCTTCGGTTGGTGTAGGTCGGTTCTTGTTGTAGCCGCCGCGTCCACCACCTCTGGAATAGTTGGAGTTGCCGCGACCGCGAGATGGAGATCCACCACGGCCCCGGCCTTGCTGGCCGCCTTGTCCTCCTTGAGTGCGGCCACCTCCCCTCGAGAACCCGCCACGTCCTCTGCTGGCGGTGTTCACAGATCCGGACCCGGCACCACCTCCATAGGTGAGGTCCATGCGATTCTCAAAATTAAGAAGCTGTGAATACAGCTCCGTAACCGAGATCTTCTCAACTCTAGCAGTCAGGGCTGTGACTAGAGATGCGTAATCTTCTCCGAGACCAGTGAGTATGTACTCAACCAGTTCTTCATCATCAAGGTTGCGACCAGCTGCAATCATCTCATCACCAAGCGCCTTCATCTTGTTGAAGTAGTCGGTGACGCTAGAATTCCCCTTCTTGGTGTTGGCGAGGGCGATGCGCAGATTTACCTTGCGTGCACGAGTTTGGGAGGCATACATCTCCTCAATTGCCACCCATACGGCTCCTGCCGTCTCACCTATGGCAACATGAGTCGCCACATCTTTGGAGAGCGATGACAGGAGGAAGTTCAGGACCTGCTGATCTCTGACTTCCCATTCTTCAAAAGCTGGATTAGAACTTCTCTTCTCCTTCCCATCTTCTGTGGCCACAATATCCTTCTCTGGTGCCTTGGTGTCACCGGTGAGATGGCCTTGAAGACGAGCGCCGCGTACGGCCGATTTGACGAACGCCTTCCATAGCGAATAGTTGCTTTTCCCAAGCTTCTCTGGAACCTTGAGGCCGGAGAGGGGGATTGGAAGGTGAACTCGAGCTAGACATGATGGTAGATTGATTTTGGCTCTGGTACCATGAAAGATCGGAGGCGCAGTTAGGAGAACACCGTGACCTAAACTCAGGTTCAACGGTGGTTGCGTGTTAATCAATCTCAGGTTGAAACAGCCCCAACCGTGGCATACATATATATAGTGCAACAGTTTGCATTGACTACGATACAGGAAACAAATCAGTCTACAATACGGGAATATATCTAACTATCCTTGCGTAGCTAACTATCCTTTCCATGTTACGTATTCTTTCCAAAGTCATCTTTATATGGTTACAATGTTATCTACTAACAGGGGGGCCGCGGCGGCCGTTCGACGAGGGGAGGACGCGACGATGGGGGCCGCGGTGGCCGCGCGACCAGGGTGGGGGTCGCGACATCGGGGAACGGCGGCGCCTCACGAAAGACCCAACGAAGACCAAATGACAGACGGTGGAGATTGAGGGCAATTTTGGAAAAATTTAAAAAATGATCTCAAATTGAATAATACAAAATTTTAAAAGTTATAATAATGAATTCAAATACAAAAAACATCAACTACAAATTTTTATAAATCGGGATCTATAACTTTTGTTTTGATTATTTGTCCACTCGGATTTGTTATAACAATTTAAAATTTAAATTTTTTAAAATTAAAAACTTTTAATACAATTTACCATGGCATAGTGATTTCAAATGAAAAAGTTGTCAACTACAAAGTTGAATAACTTTTTCAGATCTACAACTTTCATTTTAGTCAACTTTTGATCTGAGTTACTTTTCTCAATTCAAAATTTGAATTTCCAAACATGCTAGCTTCAAACTACATTTTGAAAGACTAAATCACTTATGTTCAAAAAATTGTGTACGTGAAAGTTGCACAACTCATCAAGATCTATAACTTTTGTTTTGGTCATTTGATTGTTCGAGAAAGTGATAAAAATATTATTCACAAATTTTATATTCTCCTTTAGAGATCATGAGACAACTAGGGAGAGATGTAAAATTTAGGAACAATGTTACTATCGCTTTGTCGAATGAGCAAATGACCAAAATAAAAGTTGTACATCTTGATCAATTATACAACTTTTATGTTTATGATTTTTTCGACCGATGTCATTTACCACTTCAAAACGTTGTTCAAACTTGTCATTTTTTTAAATTCAAAATTTCAAATGATAGAACAAAGTCTAATGACAAAAAGAATGCTTCAAATCGATAGGGCTGGATTTTAGAAACATTTACGAAAAAGAATCATTAGATTTTGAACTAGCACGAGGGAGAACGACTAGTTACAAAATTTCGTTGTAGATTAAAAGAAAAAACACATTCATTGTCTACAAACAATCAAGAACGCTGTTCAAAATGGGATGAACAGTAACCGGACCTACCTTCAATTCAACGTGCACACTTTAAAAAAAACGTGACCAGATCAATCCCACGCCCAATCAACGGTGCTTTCAAAAAAAAAAAGTGCATGCATGCAAATAGATCTACTAATGTATGCAAACAAATCTAAAAATGATTTTCTATATCCTAAATATTTTTTTTGTCCTATTTTAAATAATAAATAAATAGATAAAAATGTATTTAAGATATTACCTCCTAGGAGGTAAGATCTATCGCGACCGTCCGATCGAATAAAACGAACGGCTTACAGTCATTTGGGTGTACCGTAGCAATTCTCTTAACTAAAAAACATCCTGTTAAGTTGGCCGAAGTCTTATGTTTCTTTCATGGCAAAAAACTTGGTATCAGGATCTGATTTTAATTTGAAGCATAGTTTAGCCAGTTAAATTGATTGCACATGATCAGAACTTTAACTGTGATTCTGACATGCTATTGTAGCCGACCTACTGCTCTTAACTGAATGCTCACGCTAGAGACATCATGTTAAGTTTGTTTGATCAAATTTCTATATCTGTCGTTTTCCCCTTTCGTATTCTATTGAATTTGTGCAATATATGTCGTCCTTATTTTCGTATTCTTGTGAAGACCGAAATTCTATGCAAGTGCATCTTCTGTGTACTAGCCAGCAGCTTATGTGATCCGTATTCCTGTGAACACCGAAATTCTATGAAAGTGCATCTTCTGTGTACTAGCCAGCAGCTTAGGTGATCCATCGATCAGTGACATGCATTCGTGGATGCATTGCGTAAGATACCTATCTCTGAGGGTGAAATGTTATACCTTGCTCCATCGATAAGCAGTAGCATTTTTGTGATTCATGCATCCAATTGCCTAATTAATTTGGATATTGTGCTGGCGGCTAGCACAGGCAGCAAGCTTATCATGGTGTAGGTGTGAACTGTGATTAAGCGCATTGATCTCAATGCTATTGGTTATGGATTAAAAATATTACTCTGATGGAGTAGCTAGTTTCAAATTGGCATCTGTTATCAGACACTTGTTTTAGCTGATAAAACATTTCATTTAGTTTGATAACTTTGATGTGTTCTTTTGTTTTCCAAAATAAAGCCTCTCACTTTGTTACACCTGGTCTCTTTCAGTATTAGGATACCACATATATGCTGTGGAGCTTGACTACGATGGTGTGGCCTGCTACTTCCTAACGAGTTCTTCAGAAGAACTGCAGCATGGGGAAAATTCATACTTGCAGCAGTATGCTTTTGCTTCAACTGAACTTGGTTTCAGTTAGGTCCAGAGAATTGTTTTGGTCCCTGTCTAATCTCATGGGCCTAAGCCTCCACCATTCTATCCATGCTAGTTGCTTGTCATATTTGAACTCCTAAGTTAATGGCTTGCGACAAGTGGCCTGTATACGCTAAATGTGCAAGTAGTATGTATATCTTGGTTCCTTTGAACGTTGTTATGAAGTTTTGCCAAGCAGTTGTTTCCTTGATATGTTATGCTTTCATGGTTTGGTTTTTCTATTTCCTCTATGTTGTGTGGTCTACGCTTATCAGGGCATTGGGCGTTAATTGCAATTTCTGCTTGTTCCACATGCCCATGGATTTTCTGCCTTCTACATTAAGAATTTAAGTTAATATGTACACGGCAAATACATGAGCTTTCTTTAGCGAGCAACCCGGTTAATTCCAAGAAAGGTTTCTAGTCGTGCGGCTTCATATATGCAACCTGAAGCTTTGATTGCCTTCACCAGCACAACTAGAAGAATGAACGCGAATACTTCTGGTACTACTTGGCTTTACTTGGAAGATGATATGGTTTACTAGTTTGCTCGTTTATTTAGCTAAAGGGCAGTGATATGTTCAATTTTTGTTTGGACTTTTTTGGCAGATAATTAGATAATTACAATTCATAAGCTACTGCTGTGGAATGACTACCAATATGTTAGTAACATCTGAGGATACATAACGAGATGTTTCTGACTTGCAATATGTTAGTAAAACAAAAGGAAAAGGAATGCCCTGTATACTTTTAATCTTTTGATGTACGTGGATAACTTGATGCTGCTGTGTTCCGGCACAGGGGCACAGCTAGATGGCATGATGTATCGGTGATCACCGATCATCCATGTTTTTGTAGAAGTTTCAGTCTGGTGAGCTTAGCTGAGTATCCGGTTCATCTATTTCACTGTTATTATCATGGACATGATTAAGCACAGTGATGGATTTGTTTCCCTATTTTTTAATCCAAATTTATTCATATTTTAAAAATAACCCTTCTAAAAAAAATTGACATCGGATCAAGATGATTTTTAAATGAATTTGTAGGGCTCGATGAGATTATAGTTTTGAGTTTTTTCCATTTGAGAATGTTAAGAGGCTCAAAAATAAAATACGCTCCACCCAAGGCGTGCCGGATGCTCAGCAGTGGGCGTCTCCTTGCACTCGTCGCCTTCAGCAGTCCTGACAGACGAACAACCGAAACAGGAACCAAGCCAAAAGCAGACGCGGATACTGAATCGGCGAGTGCGGCAGTGCGCGTCTTCACCTTGGGCTTTTCATCATGCGGACTTGGCCCAATAATCCTTCTTCCTCCGTTGGTCGTCGCAGTCTCGCAGAAACAGCCGTCCAGCCATGGCTGCCAGGTCTCGCAGGAGTGGAGGTTCGACTGAACCGATGAAGGAAAAAAAAAAAAATTTCTGGGAGGCTGGATCCGACTGCGAACGAAACCAACGGAAAAGGAAATATATCTATCCCGATGGGATGGAGGGAGGATCCGACTCGAAGTCGAAGTCTTTCGAGCTGAATCCGACTCAAGCCGAAAATTTTCACGCTACTGAATCCGACTCAAGCCGAAAATTTTCACCTACTTGCCATGATATAAGCTCGCTCTCATCTGTCATCTCTTCCCATCTTCCACGCCTACCATCCACGACTAGCTAGACAGCCCTAATCCCAGAGCTTGCACGCGTAGCACCCCGCACCGCCGCCATGGCCAACGAGCAGAGCGGAGCCCCGCTCCGACGGTGGAGGCCCTTCTTCGGGGCTTTCGGCGCCATCGACGACGCCATCGAGGCGGCCGGCCATCCGCGCGCCGCGTTCCAGGAAATGAGGGTCCGGATCCTCAAGCTGCTCCGCGCCGCCGAGGACGACGCCGTGGCCGAGCAGCTCTGCGCCGCGCTCGACGACGCCATGGCGGAGTCGCTCCAGACCCTGTGTGTGGCGGCCCGTCCCCCACAGCGCGCTGCGTCCACAGACCTCGCCAGGGCCGTCGGCGCCCTCCGCAACCACGGGTCGGCCCGGATCCGCGGCCTCGCGGGCGACGGTCGTTGCGCGGATGGACCGCGGCCATCGATGGAGGAGTGAAGGAGGAGCTCCACAAGCTTTCTGGTGATAGGAGGATCCCACGCCTTCCCGCCGCTGCTGCCGAGGAACACAAGAACTTGCTTCCCGCCGCCACTGCCGTCGTCACCCCAGCAGAACAGGCCGGTGGTTGCTCAAAGCGAGAAGATGATCGCCAAGAAGCCAGTCGTCGCTCAGAGCGAGAAGATGGAGGCCAAGAACCTGCTGATCGTCGCTCGAAACGAGAAGATGGAGGCCAAGAAGCCGGTCGTCGCTCAGAGCGAGAAGATGGAGGCTACTAAACGGAAGCTACGTGAGGGTTACCAAGAAGCCGAGAAGCTCAAGCGTCAGCACACGATTCAGAAGATCAATGACAAGGAGGCGCCAAAGCTTTTGGAGCAAAGCCAACGGAAGATGCGCCGATGCCCAGCAAGATGCAGGACCTCCTCAGTCGTCCGTCGTTCTTTGCTTCCCTCTCTTCAGCAGATTTAGAGCTCAGTCTAGTTCTTTAATTATATCTATGTATGTATAATGAGATGTAACCATCAGTACTGGGAAAGAGCAAGTTTTGTCCTGAGCGAAATTATATTGATGTAGTTATATCTGCTGTTTAGCCGTGCTCGGTCTAGTTTCTTTAATGACTATTCTTATTATCTATAGATGTAATATATGTATGATGAGATGTGACCATTGGCAGTGGGAAAGAACAATCTTTGTCCTGTTACATGTAAGTGTAAATTGTTTGTTTCATTTCGGTCGCCTGTCTAGAAATGTATGTAGTCCTAAATCTTTTGGTTACTGGTACCACGTTCTTTTTATATATTAATTAATAACAAAAATAAAGGCTCTGCTGTTTAGCCGTGCTCCATGTCTTCAACAAGCGATTCTCAACCGAGTATTTTGCACCAAATGTGCTCTGCTCCACAGACAGCTGACCATTCCGGCACCAGTGTCGGCGAAAATATATTACTTCGATTCGGTTCTTTGCAGATCAAGATAGGATCGATATGATAGCGTCTGCGACGTGATCAGTCAAACCAACATGCAAATCGACACGAATAGAAATTAGGTGAAAGAATTGCAAGGTCTTTGCCAGTTGTCATGGGCCTCACCGGCAAGATTACTAAAACAATAGTAGTTCTAGCACGAAGGCAACACGGGGCTCAATTATATGGAGCACGATGTAGAATGTACCAGACATGCGTTTCTGAGCGTACTTAGTTTAGAATAAAACAGGTGGTAGGGTCAAAAAAAGAAACGTCAAGAGGACGTACCATCCCTGCTTATCTCAATTCTCAACACGCCTCCGAGCTATAGCATCTTAACAAATAGAACAGCATGACCATGGACAATCTCCATGGGGAGCTCGTCAGAACAAGATAACCCTACCATCAGGCACCAGCAAAAGGCAATGAAGCACTGTATGGGGCATGTAGCTTTCCATACAAACTGTCTAAAGGGGCCAGGAGGGAAGCTTCAACTCGTGACACAAAACTTACACATGATTAAGCTCAAGATGGTGTCTTATCCCGTGTCTTATCAGGAAAACACATACCACATCTGCAATGCACGGCTCAGAAGCCCTTATCTGCACTACCCAGCGAGACACAAGTCTCCAACAAATCCATTAGAGTGGGCTGAAGTTTGTTTCAGGGCTTTATGTAATACTGCACCTACATCGAAGAAGCATTCCAAAAAGAACTGTCACCAACATCCTATAGAGGTGGGTGCTAAATATATACAAAATAAAACTAGGATGATGAGGTCTGTTTCAAACGAACAGCGGGGCTCTGTTGCTAATTTTTATGCACAGATAAGCTTAAACTGCAAAAGCAACCTACGAGGACAGGTGAAAAGAAAATTCAAATGAGCAGAGGTTACAATGGTTATGATGGTCGATACATTGCATAACAGCTACTCTTTTTTTTTTTTTAACCGCAGATTCTATGCATCAACGTCCATATCTGGTAATCCCTACATCCACAGAAGAAGCATATGAAAAGAATCAATTTGAAAATTGAATTGAAGTTTATCAGAGTTCCATTAAAAGATGCAAATACTATCAACAGAAAAACACTGATTCTATAGAACAGATCCAAATATCCCCTCAAGCGTGTAAGCAAATTCCAGCATTTTTGTGTGATGTATACCTAAACAACATACATTAAAATTCTACCCCTGATCAAGATGAAGCATTCATAACACCATCAGGTGCGACAGGAAACATGCCAAAGAGTAAGATAGGGAATTAAATGTAATAGTTGAACAGCTCACAAGCTCAAGTTGGCAACATAGATGTACAACGAGAACAAAAGGCACAACATGCTTACGCTTGTCTTCATGTTTTGAACTGTAGATCATCTATGTTAAGGATTTATTGGTTTATTATGGAATAGCATGAGCCCGTTGCGCAAACTGTGTATGTTGTCTTTTTCACAGACCCATGGTTCTTAGTACTACACATTGCAATAGCATATACTCCAGCAA